>JBAMHX010000009.1:7074827-7092468 GCA_037177515.1 Pseudomugil tenellus | reverse complement strand
ACCATTTTTTTTCATATATATATATATATATATATATATATATATGAGAGAGAGACTTCAATGTGCTGCAACCAATATTTTCTGCATTTTCTTCAGCTGTTTTTCTCACTTAAATGGATAGTTGATGACTCTTTAAATGTTTCTATTGTGTAGCTTGTTTTTTTTGGTGGGGGTTTTTTGGGCTATGGTGTAAAAATATAGCCGTAAAACCAAAAATATCTACTTGGAACCAAAATAATCTCAAATTAGCTTTTGTTTAAAAAGTAATTGCCTTGTTGTTGCAGCTTTACTTCCCAGTTCATATTGTAAACGCCCTCCTTTGTTCAAGTATGACAATAGTTGGGTTGTTGTATTTTGTTCATTGAGAAGATTTCAGTTAAGAAAAAAAGAATCATGCAAAAGAAAAATAAAGTTTGAAGTATATGAAAGACTCGATGCACATTCAGTCGAACTGAAGTAACTTTAAACTCCAAACATAATCACACTGGTGTTCAGTGACTTCACACATGGTGTGATAATATCCCAGAGAATAAAGTAATTCCTGTCTCTATTTTCCTTGTGTGGACGTCCACCACAGCTGCTCCTTATTTATTGCTTCATCATTTTTTCTCATCATTTCTTCCACTCCAATTTAGCAATTAGAAACAGGTGTTCTGTGGCCTTCTGGTGTCGCCATTCAGCCATGTTTACTCACCTCAAACCAACAAATAGAAACATAAGTCTTTTACGTTGGTTTTTAAAAGATGCATACACATTTACTTGAGTAGAAAATGAATAGCGGGTAATGATTAGAGCAGAACTGTGTCCAACTTGGAGGATTTCAGCTCAATCATTCCCCGCAGTGGCCTCCCTTTGTGGTCTTAGTTGTGTAAAACACTGAGACATAAACAGATGGAAGCAAGCCATCAGGATGTGCACAGATGGAGGTGCGGTGTTGCTGTCAAACTCTTGGGGTCTGCTCCCACTTTCATGTGTCCCTTTCCCTGTTCGATCTGTTGTTAAACACACATGCTGAGCCTCACCTGCCTGCCTCTGTCCTCTGCTTGCAGAGAGGAGACAAGACAGATCAATGCTAGAGTCTCAGCTAAATCGTGACAGCTCTTTGGGTGAGAGGTTCCTTCTTCACCTCTTCATCCATCTCTAAGGCGCTCCCTCCATCCGTCTATCTCTTTTCCACATCGTTAAAGTGAGCAGACACAGCCTGGACCCTTCTGTCGTCCTCTAATAGGGAAGCTTATGATGTGACGCAGATAACTGAGGTGGCCTGGGGAGAGCAACTTGAAACGCGCACACACACACACACACACTCAGCAGATAGCTCAGAAGGTGGATTTTGTCTTGAAAGCTCCTCAGTGGTTCTAACACCCAGCTGAATCCAGCAGGCTCTCGAGAGCCAGCGGCTGGCTAAACGGATATAGAGATGTTGTGGGGGGTCTCCTCAGCTGGCGAGATGAAGGAAGAGCCGATTCCTCTGTGAAGTGCCACCATCCTTCCCTTCCTTTGAGAGCACAGGGAAGAAAGGCAGGAGGCCCGGGAGAGGAGAGGGTGGGGAGGAAAAAATCGAACAAGATCAGTTTATGATTCAACTCTGTGTGAGTGAAGACTTCCACATGTGTCTGGAACCGGCTTAGCCAGGTTGAAAGGAGCCGTATAGCTCCGATAGAGAGCTTTCGTTATCTGTCTACTGGACTGTCTGTCTAAGTCGCTGCTTTCTGAGCTGCAAAGTAACAACGTTTTACCTTAAAGTTGCCTGAATGCATTAAAAAGAACTCTGTAGGGGACAAATCTAAAAGACGTTTCTCATTATGATGAAGCAGGGTGTGTTTTCTTTAAATGCCACCATTTGTATGAACCTGAGCCTAGCACAGAAAACTAAAACTAATCTTGTGAAGGTGGATAGTTGCATCTACATTTATATAATCAATCATTCAATCTGAGAACCTGTGCTGAAAACTAAAGAAATCAGTTGCTTTGACTTCCACTGGAATACAGGGGATCATTTTTTATTTTAGCTAAAAGCTAAAAATCAAGCAGTCATTGAAGAGGTCTCATTTAATTTTTTATTGTATTGCTATTGTTGATTTATGATAAAGATCATGTAAAGCAGTAACATTTTGTGTTTGTTGTGACCCAAAGACCTTTAACCCCCCACATTTTTGCAAACATATTTTGTGGGTGTTTTCAGGGTTGTTCACAGTTTTTTCTTTAGAGATTCCCTCAAATTTGAAACAGATTGTCTCCACTTTCATGCAGAACGCTGGGCAAGTGTCATGCAGGGACCACAGCGGTGATTTTATTTGGCAGTTTCTTTTTATTTAACTTTTTCTGAGGATTGAGCAGGCGAGACACGTTTGTGGTGAATTGCGTCCATCGGCCAGTTTTACTTCTTCACCTCATCTCCTCCTGCTGTATACAAGTACTGTTCAGCCCATTCTTACATACTGCTCCATATGTTTTTATAATATTCTGACACTCAGAAATCAGACCATACTCACCAAACTAACCCATTTTGCATCTAAGGTAAAAGGCCTTCAAACCCCTAACCTCACTCAGTTAAACTCTCAAGCCATCATACGCATTACAAACACAATACTACAAGATCACACTCATCCACTTCATCAGTATTTCACATTACTGCCATCTGGGCGTAGATATAGAACAGATTCAATAGAGTACACTTCAAAAACAGTTTCATCCCCTCGACCATAACGGCACTAAACTGCACATGAATACACAGAACCTGCAGCTTCGCCACTGTTGTGTTTGTAAACTGTCTTTGATGTCCGAAGCGTAATATAACTGTACAGTTCTGTAAAAACAAATTTCCCACACGGAATAATAAACAAACTAACTATCTTTTATGTCTTCTTTTACAAAATCACGTAAAATAAAAGATTTAGATGATGTACCCTACCAGTCAAAAGTTTGGACACACTTTTGCATAATATCCAATGGGAAACTGTCCAAACCTGGTAGGGTATGAATAGGGCGGATGGATCAAAGCTGCTTTAAAATCTAAGACATGGAATTACCAAGGATTGGCTAAATTTACATTGATACTTTTATCTCTGGAAATTTGTGATGTTATCACTTTGTGGTTGGTTTTCAAGCTTTTTTGTCGTGTAACTCTAAATTTAAGCTAGCAAAGCAAACACATTTGTAACGCTGTACATGAGTCCTCCATTTAGACAAAGGCTGATGGACAAGAAAGACTGGGAGATGCGGACAGATCCTGAGGATTGTTATCAGGTCTTCCTGAGAGACCGAAGAAGAGGGGATTATTGCAGGTTGAGAAGGCCCAGAAGGATTGAGAAGAGGAGAAATCTCTGCTTTGTACATGAACTTCAAAGATGACCGTTTCATGTCTTTGTATCTCCGTTGCTTTCCTGTTGCCCTCCCATCACTATGACCTGTAAATGGCAGAAAGATAGTGCAATGACCTTCGACATCACCTCCTTCTTGCTTCTTAGGGGTCCTGATAATTGCTATGGTAACAGGATGTTGCCGAGGTGGGTCGATTGTTTGAGCCGGGCTGCCAGTCAGCCTGATGAGTCCTTTGATCCGGCGTGCCTGCTCAGATCTGTACTTGTAGCCCGGTAGTGGTGACATGTATGTAAATTGAGGGTCTCTTTTATTGCTGTCATGAACCGTGTTGCTCAGAGGATGAAATGTGTAGTTAACATGTAAAAGAGTCTGCGATTTACAGGAGATGCCTGCGATAATGAGACCAGCTGAGGCTGCTGTGTAGGAGGGAGTATGTGTGTATCGATTCATCTTATGTGGCTGAGAAAAGAACGTAATACTGGAGGCAGTGAAAACAAGTGATGCAGAGAAGAGGAAACTGTAAAAAAAATGTCACATGAGGTAGGAAGGGATGGGTGGGATAGATATGTAAGAATAAAGGTAATAAAAGGAGGAGTAACTTGTACAAAAAAGGAAAATAAGATGAGGAAGGGAGGAATAAAAAGAGAGGGGAAATGGGGGGAGGGGGCATCGATGCATAATGTGAGTGAAAGGCAGTAAGAGTGGGGCTGACCTTTCCTTGGCCAGATTAGATTGGCCTGCCAAGACTGCTTAGAGGGACAGATAGAAGCTCTGGAATCGCACACATTCAGAGCAAACGGGCCACACAAGCCCCCACAGTGAGCACATCACGGACATCCACGCTGAGTACACACACCCGCTCATGGACTTATAATCTCAGCTGTATCAATTATAAATCCACAATATATCTCTCTTTGTTTGAAGACTTTAATGTCCCCTCTAACCTTTTTCAAATTTTCATCATGTAGTTGAGACTATTTTATAATAGAGGTCTCCATGGGTAAATCTAAGTTGCGAATCACCATTAGCTCTACCAGTACGACATTACAATACTGTTTCTATCATAACTTTTGAAGTCCATATAGACCTTTTTCATGGACGTATGTCGTTTGTTTGTAAGCATTGAAAGGGGTCTATATGGTGTCTTACTAATCACACAAATGAGGTGTTATTGCTTTGGGTGATCCAGAAGCAGTCAAACCTGCATGACCAGTTTTGATCAAATATTCACAATATCTTTAGCTTGATATGTTCATTAGATCATTTCCTGACCACTGTAGCCACTAATCCTGCACCTCAATTACAGATGCTCTCACATACCAGTTTATTAAGTGTTTAGAGTAAAAACTGTGTTCCTGTTTTCTGATGCAGTTTTTATGTTTTTTATATTTATTTTGAAGCCACTCGTCTTATCTTTTATAACAGGTTTAATTCTCTAACTTGCTGTCCACTGACAGCTTTAAGATCCTGCATTTACACTGCGTCTTGCAGGATAAGTCTCATGCTGTCCCAATGAAAGGTTAAAAAAATGACAAAGAAAGAAAAGAAGAGGGAAAAAATTTAGCGCTTTCTTTTTTTTAATCTCTTTTCATCAGGCACAGAGCCCATATAAGTTTTATAGCCTGCAGTTGTATTTCTAGAAAGAGAAAAAAAACATTTTTCATGTTTGTTGTCCAAAATATGGTTCAAAGTAATGTGTACATCTGGGTTTTTACCTTCCCACCGATAAGTTACTGAGGAGCCAGATGTTAACAGATGTAACAGGTGTTTTTGACCAGGTTAAACAGGCTGAAGTGGCTGCTCCTTCTAAATGAAAGAAGGGTTTTGTAGAATGTGTTGTCACATCTGTATTTCTTCATTTTTGTTTGTAGAATGGGCAAGGCTGTACTGGAAACTTGAATTTCCCTCCGGGGATTAATAAAGTATTATTATTATTGCTGTTGTTGTTATTATCTATTATTGTTTTTGTATGTTATCAATACTAAAATGATCAGTTGGTTTTCTTTTGTTGACCTTAAATAAAAATATGTTTTTTTCCCCCAAGGCGCCAAGGTGAGCGACTTTTGTTCCCATTACAACCCATTTAAACATTATGGCCTTCCATCCCATTTGTCCCCATATGCTGTCGTTCCCAGTATTTTATTTTGAGCACTAAATACATCAAGCTGTTGTAAAAAGAAGCAGCGTTAATGTCAGCTTTTATCCCAGTGAGTTTCTTTTCTTGACTCAGTTTGGATGTTTTTCCCGAGTTTAACTGCATTACAGAGTTTGGTGACAGAAACAGCAGCTGCAGATGCTTATACACCCCCCCTCCCCAATGTCTGATTTGCACTGTGACAAAGACAACAGGGAGCAGTGAGATGCAGTGGTGCACCGAGAGCAGCTGTAAAAGGAAGTGCAGGATTGAGACTCAAACAGGGACAGGCGGGTTAAATAGGAAGGTGTCAACTCTGTCTGGTCCCCCACAGACACTGGCGCTGCACACTAGTCCGGCTGAGAGCTTGTAGAAATTGGAATAGGTGTAAATAAGATAGCTGTCAGGCCTGTCACTGGCAGACACACACAGACACACACATGCACCTCAAACAGTCAGGGTGAAAGTGACATACACTGTTGAACACAAACACACACCTAGCTGGTTTCCTACATGTGGTAGATAGACATGGTTTAAGTGACAAGTAGACAGGCTCACACTCGTGCGTACACGCACACACACCTTTAAGAGGTTGGAGAGACGGGGCCTAAGTGACAGAAGGACAGACGATCTCAAACAAACATTGAAGAGACACCTAAGTGACGGACACACACACACACTCACAGCCAGCTTGGTGGTTAAGTGGAGCTGAAGGGAGCAGTCAGGCAGTGGTAAGGGTTTGTCTGTGCGTTCATCACTTGGTTTATAGAACTGTCATTCACACACACACACACACACACATTTCTCCCTTTTCTGAAAGATTGATGGGTAAAGTGTCAGTTTTCATCAGTTCAGCTCAAGTGTGAGCACTGTCTCTCTCACCTCATCTACCTCCGGGTTATCTTAAAATCTTTAATTTGGTTTGGAGAGAAGCTAAGTTTAACATCTTCAAGTTTCTGAGAGAAAGTTAGTGGAGGTGTATGCGGGGGCTTTCGCTCCTCTGGAGGTTTATTTTTACTCTGCCGAATCCTGGTTGGTTGGATTGATTGCTGTTTAACACATGCAGTGGTAACTACTGGCTCAGCAGCTGCAAAGCTAACTAAAACTGTTTCTTTACAAGGCTGTAAATACTTGAATAAAGTTTTTCTATCATAAAAGGCATTACCATTTTTATGCCTCTAGTATGTTCGGTACATTCTTAAGACGACACTTTTTTCTTTATTTTTTGCTCTCAGTAGGTCTTTCAGCTTTTCTGTGGACATCAGCTACTTTTAAGTTAATTTTTTATTGCAATACTTGCAATTAATTATATTTTTGGAGTATTTTTAAAGCTATTAAACACTGATCTCTAATCAGTTCAATCGTTTAAGTTGTATGTGCATAATTTTGTGTTTCAGAGATAACTGATTTTAAAGCAGGCTGCTACACAGAGACATCATTTATTGAATTGCATCTATTAAAAAAAAACACAGTTTGACAGGCATAAAATAGAACGTTTGCATCATTACTTTAATCTTTGTTAGGGAGCATAATTGGGTTTGATACTTGCTGTTGTGTTTGCTACATATTGAACTTAAACGTGTCTATTCTCTGTACACAGGAACAGGTTTCGCCACATGTAGTATCAAAGAGAGTGCAGCAGACAGTGATGCTGACCTCGACGTGGACGGGGACGACACCTTGGAGTACGGCAAAGCCCAGTACACGGAGGCCGATATCATCCCCTGCTCTGGTGCTGGCGAGGACCAAGGAGAAGCCAGGGAGAGGGAGGCGCTCCGAGGAGCTGTGCTCAAGTATGAAGCCTCATCCTATTAACCAAATATGCAGTTTGCAACATCACCAGCACCTTTTGCCACTTTTCTTACTGAATGGTCTCTGTATTTTGTTTTGTTTTGTTTTTTTTGCAGTGGCGGGATGCCTTCTAACAGAATAACACCTGAATTCTCAAAATGGGCCAACGATGGTAAGTGAGATATATTTAATGTACTGCTGAAAAACACCTACAAGGTCACAAAGATTTTAAAAGCAACAAATTCCTTATTTGCTGGGAGTTTTTGTTAATTTGCATGAGTGTTTTCAGCTCTTATGGCCACTTTAGTAAAGAGGTTACCATGAACTATGTTTCTGTTCCTGTCTCTGCAGAGATGCCCTCCACAAGCAACGGAGAGAGCAGCAAAACAGACCCCAGCACTCCTTCATCTTCCTCATCTTCCTCCTGCGCACCACGCACCTGTAAAAACAGCGAGATTGAAAAGTAGGTCACAAAGAAATGGTCACAGACGTAACTGAACCTCCTCTGTAGCACCATCACTTTCCAGTCATGTGATTGGCTGCCTCTGACTGTTCTCTGATAATGTTTCATCACAAGGATGAAGTTAACTATTGCTGATGTTTAGCAGACATTTGTTAGAAATATTTTCTTCACACACACTCCTCCACCTCATGGATGGATCAATACAGTAGATTATATAAATGAATCAATCAGCACCGTGTGTGTGTTTTCTCATTTTAAATATCAGCAGAGGGGGTAATTGGTGAATTAGAAGAGCTGCTTGAAGTGTATTGATCTAAAACAGTACTGTCAGGCAGCAACTCAACGTGTTTGCTGAAGGAAAGGCATCATACATCCCAGTTCTAGATCATGTCTGAGTGTGTTTGAGAGAGGAAGATGATGCCTACAGGGGTGTGTGTGTCGAATTATGCTGATTAGGTCATTACTGCACACATCCTCCACACTGCTCCATATCATGGCTGGTTTAGATTATCTCTTGCAGTCTTTCAGGTGAAAAAATTTGTTTTTTTGTAAATCTCTGTCCCAAATGGGACTTTTCTAAAGCTTGTCCTTTCCAGCGGTATGGCAAACAGAATGATGGTCTGGCTGCCATGTTATTCTGAACAGTGTTGCTATGCTGTGGATGACAGTTTGCAGATGCATGGCTCCCTTAGACATTTAGGTATTTGTCTTTATTTAAAAGTGTCTGCTAAATGACCGTAGAATAGAAAGTGCTGAATTTTATACTAGTGCTCTGCTTCTGTAGGAAATACAATCAGCACTTGGAAGAAAGACAAATGGGGCTTTAACAACTAAAGTTTGTTACATACTCCACTCGTACAGAGAAGTTTGTTGTTGTTCTCGAAGTGGCAACAACAATAAGTAAAGTTTTTAACCTGATAATTTTATATTTCAAGCCACATCTGGGCTGGATTGTGGATTAATCTGTGTATCTTCTATGTCTTTATGGTCTTTGTACATATAGAAATAACTCCGAAGTTTTGCAAAAGCTACCAGTTGTCTGTTATTTGGGTTTTTATGGCTATAGGACACCATTTTGCAATCATTTTGTTATTGATCAAAGATTTTGACAAAGGTGACAGAAAGTTAAAGAATTTAGCTTTAGCTAATGTCATGTAATTCCAGCTGTAAGATGTAAGTTTGTCTAAGTCAGTGCCTACTAAAGAGACAAAGGTTGGTGTGTTCTACAGCAGAGAAACTGCATCCATCGTGATGGAAATTTGGTCAGTCAAGTCAAAAAAGCAAAACAAATATAGATACAATGCAAAAAGTAGTCGTCCTCTGACTGTTGACACACCTAACATAACCGTAACTGCTAATAATCAACTCTGACGTGGTCAAAACTTTGATGTAGTGGTCAGTTATCAGTCACTCTAATTTTTTTGGAGCTGAAATTGGGGGAACTCAGATGAAACAGGCTCTCTCAGAAGATATAAAAAATGGTCTTTTAAAGAGATAAAAATGAATTAATGCTTACCAGTGCCTGGATTTGAAGACAAAGCAGAGTATAAAAAATGTGTTTTAGCATTATTTTCAGCTATACAGAATATTTACTGCAGTTCATCCATGTTTGTTAATGCAAAAATAATTTGATAATCTAACCATAAAACTAATAGCTATGTAGAAAATGATACAATTTCCTTTTGGTTTCTAAAGTTTAATACATTTCTCTTCAGAATTTTTACACAGTCCTCTGTGGCACAAATGCTAGCGTGTGTTATAACATGATGGTCTAGCTGAGGCTTTAGTGACCACCTGGAGCAGAACATGCCGTAATCTAAGTATCCATTTAAAGGTAGCCAGCTAGATGCTGAATGATTGCATTGGAACAAGCAGTCAGCTGCCTGGCAGGAATCATTCCCTGCCTCTCTCCTCTGCGCTTGCTATAAATGCACGTATTTGCGGAGCTTCTGTGCCCTTCCGTCCTTAAATGAAAATGAGATTTGTCTCCTTTCGTTACATTGATACATTGTACGTGTGTGTGTGTGTGTGTGTGTGTGTGTGGCTTTGCAGGGTAGTGTTAGTGAAATCTCTCTCTGTCTCTGATCCCAGATGGGTAATGATCTGGTCGCCTCCTGGGGCGTCCTCGTTCCCCTGCTCATTCCCCTGCAAGATAAATGAGCTCCCTCTCTCTCTGTAACACACACATATACGCATACAACGCCTGAGACGCTCTTTCCCCTCCAAGATAAATGGCCCCTCCAATGCCGCCAATGCGATTGCTGCCAAATTTGGTGCTCCAGCTGGAACAATGCAGAGTGATTTCCATGTGGTTTCTGCAAATAATTGAATCTGTCCTCAATTTGGAAGTGATGAAGCTAGATTTTTGCAATCCGCGCACACACACACACACACACACACACATACACATATAGCCCAGTCCTTGTCCTTACATTTTCCTCTCTTGTTTTTTGCTTTATTGTCACTGTGCTGCATTTTGCCAACTTTTTCGCTCCCACTTCATTCTTATCCCTCCCATTTATCTCCTTCTCTGTCTCAATTCTGCCCAAGCTCTCACAAGAATTCCCAGAATCCCCGCCGCCTTGTCTTTTGCTGTCGGAGGCCCGCACACACCGACACACGTTGGGAACAGACAGGGGAAATCAATAGTGACTTAAATGTTTTATCATGAGGTTTCAGTGTAGTTAAGGCGTCAGTTAACATGGTGCAGGAATGATTCTTTACAGCGGATGCTTTTGCGTTACGTCCTTGCTAAGTTTTATTCACCCTGCTGGGAGGATAAAATGTTAGCGATGTTTTGTTTTTTTATTTAATTAATTGACATTTAATTTTATCAATTGTGTTCCAGTGCTGAGAGAAAAGCTGAACGAGACCAAAATGTAGAAAGACAGCAGATGAAGACACAGAGCTGATTGAGATGGATGGTAGAGATCTGCAGCTTCACACACCCTCACTAACGAAATGAGAAATGGCCTCACAAACGTTTGCGAGAAAGTGCTAAATAGAGGGGAGGCAGAACCATCTATCTCTCTGTCGGACTTCCTTGCTTGCCGTTTGCCACACAGACCGCTTGAGATGAAGATTTTTCTTTTTATGCCACTAAGGATGGTGTACTGGAGCAGTGGTTTGAAGCTTAAAGTTTAGAATTTTATGAATTGAGGTCCTTCGATTAAAATAATAAATAAATCCAGATCAGACCAGCATGCTCTCAAAAGGTCAAAGGTCTCAAAATAACTCATTTTAAGCATAAAGTAAACATGTTGCTGCAAACCGTGTGGTAATCACAGTCAAACAATACGCTTTTGTAATGACTGCACATCAAACAAAACAATGACACTAGTTCTGTATTTGACAAACTATTAAACAGTGGCTAGTCCCCCCCCCTCCCCCCACATTGCAACCCAGGTTGAGAAACTCCAAGTTTAGCTCAACCAACAAGACTCGCATCATACAATTTATCCTTCTTTCATTCAGTTTATATATGTGTATACAGCATCAAAATTTCCTTCTTTGGTCCTCAATTGAGTCACATTTGCCAATTGAATTTTCAAACAAAATGGGGCAGATTATCGACAGAATAAGTTTCTAATTAACAAGAAACCCAAATGTAACTTGACAGAAGGCCAAGGACTACTCTAAGATCCTTTGTTAGAGAAAAAACAGCTTTGTCATTTCAAGCTGATGATATTTTTCACTTCAAAGGACTAAGTATGTTTTTACTATTTGATCTTACTGGTTGCATCGTTTCATTTAAGTATTTAACCCCCCTCCCCCTGCCCGAGTCATTTTTAACCAGTTGCGTGCTCAAATTGAACCCGGGGGTTTAGTGGTTGGATGATAGCTACAAAGTGAACAGAGCTGTGTCAAATATAAAAAGAAAAAAAATTCTTTGTTTTCTGTCATTAAGTTGCTTGAGACAAGGAAAGGGAGTCCTAAGCAGAGTTTTGTTGGGGACTGAGACACACAGGGATTAATAGAGCTGTTAAAAAAAGAGAAACCCTTGAGCGATAGCCTCCATCCAGCATCGTCCATTCACTGCTGCTTTATAAGTTAGCAGCCTAATCAAGGCTAAATGGCTTTTTACAGGCTCTGTGATAATAAGAAGAGAGGATAAAAGTTGTTTATGCAGCAGGGTGGTGGCGAGTCAGGTTAGGTCTTTATAGACATTGGATGATGATGGGATTATGAGGAAGAGCGCAAACTTCTGCTATTGTTGCAGCAGTTCAGTGACGTGATGTTTGCAATGAGCAAATGGAATACAGACAAAATGGTAAAAGTGATGTTGATCTTCCTTTTTTTGTTACCTAAGAAGGTTTTCCCAACAAAGAGTGGTTCTTTATGGGTTACTTGACTGTATAACTCAAAAGCGTGGGCTTTAATTAAACAATAGCACTGCAAACCCAGTCCATTACAGCTTTATTTATACAGCACATTAAAATAATCACTGTAGTCTTAAGTGATGTACCAACAAATAAAAGCATACTAAATGAAATTACTCAAAGCATTTAGAAACAGTGAAATCAGATCAATAAAATAGTTTAAGTGCAAAAGAAAAAAATCTACATCTCAAGAGTGTTAAAAAGCCACAGGAATCAGGTGAGTTTTTAAAAACGGACAATGAGAAGGCCCGTCTGACATGTAAAGTATACATTTTCTTCCCAAAGATCCCAGAGAAGCCACACAGAACTGATACTCCTTAATGACCGAGGTGTGATGTGCTCGCCTCTTCAGAGTTGAGAGTTAAATGAATGAAAACTGGGATCAAGAATATTTCCTTTGGGGCAAAAAAGAAAGTGCAAAGATTTTTTGTTCACAACTTGAAGGTGCAGTTATCAGGTTATCACCATGGAAACATGGAATGTTTTAACTGTCCTCAGATTAGTTAACTGATTTTTATCTAGTTCCTTGATTCTCAAACCATGGTGTGCGTACCACTGGTGGTACTCGAGCTCCCTTTTGTGGTACACAAGGGAAAGTCATACATCTGGTGAAATCCTCAACTTAGTGCTCTTAAACAGCGATATCTTTGGAACAGTTTAAAATGATTACTTACTACTTTTTTTTTATTGGAAAAGACGGGATTTCGTTCCTCTGGAGCTAGCTGGTGGAAGAGCATCATCTGATTAGCAAACTAAATGTCCTTTCGGATCATCTTTGTCTCTTACATGTGACACGTTCACAACATGCTTTTAATGACTGCTTTAATATCATCATGTGGTGTATCGCAGATCTAAATCAGGGGTCTTCAATCCTGCAGGTTTCCCATATGTCCCTGCTGGAGCACACCTGATTCAAATCAGTGTATTGCAAACATGTGCAAAGCTTGTCTGAGTCCAAGTCAGGTGTGGTCCAGTAGAACAGCCTGTAGGAGGCGTCAGCTGCAATAACATGAGTGGTTATTTTTGCGTGTTTTACACATATATATAATAGTTAGACCCTTTATATTTGACCCCGTTATCCCTAAGACATTTGTAAACATTTTCTAAATGTCCAAATTGATTTAATCGATTAATTCCAATTTTTGTTTATGAATATTTATTTTTATGAAAATCCAAATTTTTTTGGATCTTTTTACATCATAGTAACGTCAGCGTACTCCTGCTGCCCACAAATCCCTATAAACATATCAACATGGGAGCTAGCAAAAAAGAGCTTTCTTTAGTTTTTATTATTATTATTATTTGGAACTGGTTTGGTTTTGCAAACATAGATTTGGAGCAATAAATGCCTATTTGCAAATTGCCTCATTGTTGAAGGGCTGTTTCTACCACTGGTGGAGCACAACAAATTTATTTCAACACCTGAAACAGAGGCATTGAGTGGAGTGGGAGAAATTGTGCAGTTTACGACATGTTCAAACCAGCAACCACCTAGAAAACCCCACCATGAAATTATTTTCACTTTGTCCCCTAAGAGAAGTTGGGCGTGATGGACGTGGTCTAAAGCTAAAAAAGCTTTTTAATTAAAAAATCTGTGATTTTACTTTTAGGCCATATCGCCCAGCCCTAGTACACACTGTAAAAAAGTTTGAGAACCACTGGTCTAGCTTATCTGATTAGTTAAGTACACTTGCATCTCCAGGTGAGATTATGGATGTCCATCCTTCCTTCTTCTGTAGACCACTGTAGCCGTCTTCTTCTGCTGTTTGAAGATGCAACAAATGAAAACATATTGTAGTACACACACACACACACACACACACACACCATCCCTTGTCTCCGCTTGTCCTTCCCCAGTTGGATCGATGCCATAGATCTGCAAGCTATCAGGCTGCAAAATTACCACATCACCATAAATACACACACTCCTTTTAACACACGCACATGCTACTATTGCATCTTGCCGGAGACCGAGTGGACAGCTATAATAAACATCAGCCTGCTCGTACAGTCTCATCTCCCTGAACAGCATTATCGTCAGTATTGCGGTCTGTACATCGTCCATATTGATTTAGTTATGGCTGCTTTATACGCTGTCAGACAGTGAAAACGCACATTTTCTGTCATCATGCTACACATTTGTCAGAGGAAAGAGAAGATGAAGGATGGAATGAAGGACAGCTGGAGGATCAGGAGATGAAGATAAACAAGGATATAAATCGGCAGGCACAGAGGGCCTGATAGGAAAGCATGCACAGGATGGAAGAGATGGGAAGTTGGGGACTGGTGAGATTGAGGGAAGTGAGGAGGAGGGTGGAATCTGAGGAGAAATTAAAATCAGGTGCCCTGAAGCTGTAAATATATGGAAAAACAAGGGTTACAGATGTGGTGAATAGAGGAAAGTAAATACTGTGTGTTGGCTGCACAGAGGACAAAAGGATTCCAATATTGCCCAGCTGGGTGTTCAGCTACAAAGAAAGATACCAAATCATGTTTGGTACATATTGAACAACTAAGAGAGAAGGTCAGAGTCAAAACCAGATGCAATTGAAAGAACATTTGGAGACAAACAAACAAGGATAACAGCCCAAATACACTTGCACAAAGAGAAGGGCAGATAGTGGATTTACAGCAGAGGATTAAACATGTGTATGTGAACATTGTAGCCAAATGAGCCCAAAGAAACAATGAAGACATTATCTAAATACTTGATTAAAAGCAGTACTTTAAATCAGCTTTTCCCAAACTAGGGTCACGACCCTTGCATGGATCCCTAGAAAATATCAAATATATTTGGAATATTCATGTAGGGTTGCCCAAATAAAGACATTAATTGAAAGGGATTAATCAGTTAAAGTACTTATTAATTTTTGACGCATTATTGCTTAAGTAAAACTCTTTACTCATGCCATATAGAAAATCTGAATTTGGCATTGTCTTTGTGAGAGAAGCAGATTTTTTTTGTGTTGGTGCCTTGTTTCAGCTGTGAACCAAAATCCCGGGGCTTGTGGCTCAAAACAGTTGGGAACACCGCAGGAGACCTTTTCAGAGGCTGGTTTTTGTATCTCGAAACCTAAAATCTACGTCGTTCTCTCTTCTACTGCTGTAGGGTGACGGAGGAGGAGTCAACGGCCACTACCATGGAGGCTCTAAAGGCCCGAATCAGAGAGCTGGAGAAGCAAATACTGCGAGGAGACCGATACAAGTGTCTCATCTGCATGGTCAGTATGACGCCAGTGATGTCCTTGTCTGCACATCGTGCCTTGTTAACAACATATAGTGTTACCTTTACTTGTGTCACAGCTGAAGCCACAACTAAAATGAGTAACGTACAAAAAATGTTCCTATTAAGCCATTCTCCTTTTTTAGATTTTTGCTGTGCGACAGCTAAATGATCTTATTCACAAGTGACACAAGCCTCACTGCTTCCTTCTGCATACTTTTCTAACATTTTCAAGCCGAATTCCATGAGCTATTCTAGTGTTTGCTGCTTTATGCTGATTATTTGTTTTACTTAGTTTGTGAACACTGTTGCTTGTTTTTTGCTGTTTGTGTGCCTTTTGTCTTGTGGTGGTTGTAGTTCTTTGCACGTCTTTGCAAGTCAACCAGTTTGATGGCATAAATGTTCTGCTTCAAATCATTTTACTCTTTATTTGCCAAAACATTTGCTGGTTCACTTCTGGTATTAGTATCAGTTCTAAGTTGTTTATTAAATAATTAGCCAAGTATTGTGGTTTTTTTTTCCATAACCAGAGACAAGCAGAGTTGGAATATGGCATCCTTTAGCTTGTTCTCGAATACATATTTAAACATCACTCTTATTATAGTCTGTAAAAGAACCACAAATCACTGATTGTCCAAGTTTCCCTGCAATTTAATGTCCTAATGTTAGCTTAACTTTATAAATGCTGCAGTAAACAACAGTCATTTAGAAATCCAGCCAGCGTGTTGAAATGATGGCCAACATGTGCAAATAGCACTATTAAATGTACAATGCAACAGATAGTATTAAAAAAACTGGAAATGCTTTTAAAGGAATTTCCAAATGCTGTTTGAAAATGACTGCATAATAAGGTAGTTAACAAACTGCAGGAAAATGAGACAAGAACTTCACATTCCACTTTAACCATATTGTATTTATGCTCTAACTAAACATAGCAGAGTATTTTAACATTGATTTGTTAAAAAAAAACATTAGAGTAGCTTCTAATTTAAATAAGTATTGTCAATTAAAATTTTTGAATATGTAATTATAACTGAAGTGCATGATGGGGGTTGAATAAAATTATTGGACACTCTTGGTCACAGCTTGTACTGATTATCTGTAAGATAGGCGACGCATTTTGCAGTACGAAGCAGAAAAAGGAACAACATTAATGTTTGTCAGACACTTGTACAACAGCCCCTAAACACCCCCACCCCACTCCACCCATAAGCAATCGTGTTCTTTCTTTATGTCAAGTACCCACCCTGTCATCCTTCAAGCTTCTGGACAGTGCAGTATCGGCATCCCATGCTTTTGCTTGCGTGTGCTTACGTGTATTAGTGTGTGTGTATGTGTGTAAAGCGGGTAATTACCAACACCCGCACTTCCTAAAGGTCGCCGGGTGCCTGAGGTGACACGGAGGGCAAGGCACAGTGATCGATCACTCACTGGCCCACAGACACATGGCTCTTCTCCTCTCATCAGTCACTGTCCCTTATCTCACACACATACACACACTGAGGCAGACACAGATACACACACATGTATGCACCTGGACATCTTCCATCTAATCTGTCTACGTCTGTCTTTAAGTTGTCTCTTCACTCTCACCCTGTCACTTTGTCTGATCTAAAAGTCATCAGATTGTTCCCACTTGTTAGGAAGAGGGGATGATGCAAAGAATTTCCTTTTTCCAACAGTTGAGACTCTGTAACAAGGATACATTGATTATCACAGCTGTGGTGAACTTCAAACAGATGTTCTTGTGTTTCTTATTTAACCTTTAGATTATTGTGTCAAATATTACTGCGAAACAATCCCAATCCAATCCCTTCTTCTGAAAACAAAAATCTTGACTTGCTCCTATTTCCTTTCCTTGACATATTGGAGCCCAGTGTGTTTGGTGGGTTTCTACCCCCATCTGCTGGTCATCTCAGGAAGCACTGCCTTGTTTTCTCACTCTACCAGTGAAAGACACCCAGTACTCCCACCACAATGTAGTGCAAGTAGATAGACTCTTCACGATAGACTCTGCTTTTTAAAAAGCATTCTCGTACTTTGCTTAATACATACTTGTACTCAGAATAAATATGAGAGACTTGTGTAGGTCTTTGGCAAAATTCAGCCCTGAATAAGATGTGTGCACTTACCCCCACAACTATGTAGAAAGAAATCACTTTCTTGTAATAAACAAGATTATTGCGTCCTGTGTGAGTTCTTGCTTGTTGTCACTGTCGGATCTAAGTTGCTTTAGGGGAAAAAAAAAGCACCTGCTGAATTACTCTGAAATAGAAAAATGTGGTAAAAGTCCCTAAAAAAATCATAAACTCACAAATAAAACCTAT
>JBAMHX010000009.1:7060891-7071710 GCA_037177515.1 Pseudomugil tenellus | reverse complement strand
GGACTGGACAATATGAATAAAAGTCCATTATTGACCAAGTTACTGTTAATCTTACAGACATTCTCTGATTATAATGTAATCCATTATATACTTCACATTATTTAAACTTGCTGTGTAGTCACTGTTTCCATTGCAAATAAGCTCATAATTTCATTTAAAAAATAGTCTAGCTAAGGAAACCAACAGATTGCATTAAATTTTCCTTTTATTTTCATCACCAATCCCAAGCATTCATTGGACGGCAGGAGATTAACAGAACCAGACTCGAGGGGCAGCTAACTGCCTTTTCCAGTTAGGAGTTAGGCAGACTGTCATCCCATTCCAATAAGGAAACTCCCGGAATCACAAGTAAAGTTAGAATCATAGACAGAAGTGTTCTGTTGGGTAAACACAGACTTGGTCATTTCATCCTCATATAATATTATTTTAAATTTCATTTTCTTTTTGAGATCCAGCATGTGTATGACTAGAGCAGAAGTTCAAACTTAAGCTTGTTACATACTCCATGAGAAGCGAGAACTGAGTTTTTGTTCTTGAGGTCACAGCAAAAAAAAAGTTCTTGTTCGGCATGGCATTCACACTCCACAAGAAGTCTCCCTGCCGAAGTGTTCATACGGCCCCCCCACTCTAGCATGCTTTATGTGCACGTCCAGCCACTTCAGAGACAGATAAAGGGCCGTTACTGCCGGTTTTCGACCAGGGTCCCCACTCTTCCTCTGTTCGGCGTTTAGCTTTGGCAAATTTGTCGCAAAGGTAGCGCCACTTCCTTCTGCAGATGCTTTCGTCGACTGATAAAGTTTTGGCTATTTCTTTTCACGAGTTGCTAGCCATGAGCGTATCTTTATAAGTTGCTGGTTATAGACTTCCGTCTACGGTATATGTTGTCTTCCGGCTTTTCCTGGCTTTTAAACCTCCTTCAAGTTTCTGACCAATCACAGAATACTTCTCGCAGCTCCTTGAGAAAAAAGTTCTGCCAGCCCGGTATGTCGAGAACTGTCTTCAAATACGTCCGCAAGAACAAAACAACGTCATTTTCTTCTCTGAGCCCCGAGAACAAGAACAAATTTCTCTCTTCTCGTGGAGTATGTTGCAGCCTTTAGACTCCTACAGATAATGTCTCATCCCTGAGTTAACGCGCTCTGCATTTTCAAAATGAATGAATAAAGCCAAATATGACGCTCCACCATCTACACTGCTGCATTTACTCTGCTTTCACCTGGCATTTATGTGTACTAATAACTCTCTGGAACAATTATTGTGTACAAACCAAACAGCAGCTTGTGCATGTTTTTTTAATTACTTCCACTGTAATTCAGCATTTAAGAGAAAGTGCTGTTTCCATCTGCTGTGAAAGTGCCTGTGTGTGTGTGTGTGTCACCAGTCTAATGTATGGTGCATTAAACTCATAGCCTGGAGACAGCTATAAAAACAGGAGGCCAAGCTGATCAAAGTAAATGTCGGGGAATCTAGTTAAAGCCAATACCCTTCCTCTTATGGCTGTAATGAGCACGGCAGATGGAGCGCGGCCTGACAGGCGCACGCCCACACACGCTTACCTTCCTCAAAAAGCAGGCAGGCCAAAACAGTGGGAATCTTACTTAAATGTAATGAATTAAAATATTGTTAAAAAGATACATTAATAAAGTAACATTTGCAGAATGTTGTATTTAATATTTGTGACCACAATTCATGATACGAGTTTCCAAGATTTAGGCATTCATGTGATGCAAAACAGTTTTGCTTACAGATATAAAAGTAGCTTACCGTAAGTTTAGCCCTACATATCGTATTTTATACATACAGTTTGAGACCTTTTGCATCATTTTATGGCAAAAAAGTTGCTAAAAATCCTGTTAAACACAACCTGATACTTGTTTTCTTCCCATTAATGGACACCAGTAAGCAGCCAATTATACTAAAATAATTATGGCTAAATATTCACCCAATATAGTTGCATTTAGTTAAAGGGCTAAATATTAGAACATATTCAAAACATTGAACTTTGCTTACCAAGTTTTTGAGTTGGACCTTTTAGGGTGAAACCGCCTAAGCCTTTCCACCATTGACTGTATAAATTACTGTACAGCACATACCATCATTAGACCCATAGGTTTCTGAAGAGCGCATTTGAAGCCCATAAGCAGGTCCTACCGTCGCCATCTTGGTGTTTCGTCATTATCGGAAAATCCCAAAATGAATGAAAAGGTAGAGCTGAAAGGGCTCCGTCACGGTGGAGCCGGCAGCCGGTCAAAAGGACACGCCTCTAAATTTAAGATTAAAATAACATTGAAATCCCCCACCTAGAGTTTACATGACAGAAAATTGGACCTATACAACTGAAAAAAGGTTTTGGAGCCACTCTGTAAACATGTTTATTTCACCTGTGAAATCAGACATTTTAAGATGGGAGTCTATGGGGATTGCCAGTCATCTAGCGGTGAGGGGGGAACTGCAAGTATTTCCATTTCCGTATTGGCGTCACCATCGGCAGCCAGAGATTGCCGCCTGCTTTCCACACATCCACTCTCATCGTTGCTTTTTCTTCACCTTTCTCTTAATACTGTTTAGAGTATTCAGAAGCCACAAAGCTGCTTTGCAGGAGTCTGATCTTTTTCCTCCAAAGACTTTATTTAGTAGCTTTGAAGGAAAAGAGCATAAAGGTCTGCCAGGATTAGACGACACCTGTAATCGTTTTGAAAGTACATGCGCTGCATTTTTGTGGACTCATGATCAGAGGTGTCAAATCCAGGTGCCATAAATTAGAAGCTCTGCCATGTTTTCAGATCTACCTGTACTGGTTATGATGACTGGTCGGAAGAGCTGCCAGGCAGGATTTCTACGTTTTGGACCAGGAGTTGACACCTCTAGTTGGGATTGATGTTACATCCAGCTTTGTTTAGTTTGTGATAATGTGATCCTTCCTCCCCAATGTTTACATTACAGTAGACTGTTGGAATATTAGTTATTGGGCGACAGTTATAGACATGAAGTCACGTGTTGATCTGTGAACGGACTGCCATCTGATGTTGACACAATGGTTTGGGCAGCTCTCCTGTCACTAAGTGTAAGCCTGCTCACTATAATGTACAACTTATGAGGCACAAGTTGGCTCCCATCTCCTTAAAATATTTTCTTTAAGTTCATTTATATGCACTTTGTTGCATTTCACCCAAGAGGTATAATTTATAGGAGCACATGCACATCTGCAGTCAGACATTAAACTTTGAATTTTTTGTTCTCCATACTAATAGATGGTAAAAAAAAAAATCACCAATTGGCATAATATCTTCTCCTTGTTAACTCCAGATGTTAAGTTGTTTACATTTTTTTCCCATTTATATTTCATCCGGTCGCAGTGAAAACGTACCACAGGATTGCATGTAACAAACGAGGCTGGTAGAGAAGGGGTAGAGGACAGATATGAAGACCACCCAGCCAGGATCTTGTAACGCTGTCAGTGCTGTGTTGCATATATATCGCCTGCTGCTTTAGTGCAGATGGCACACTATCAAAGCAGTACAGTGGGAAATAAGCAGGGTGAAAAGAAGAGAGAGTGCTGACTCGTACTGGAGGCGGAGGTAGTGAAAGACGATAAATTGTTACATATCTGTCAAACATTGTCAGAATTGGGCAGAATAATAAACTAGGAGCTTCTGCATACATTACTTCTGTGGCGGACTGATCTGGGTTCAGGAAGTCCACAGTGACAGTATGTTTTCACTGCTTGTCTAACTTACTTCTGGTTATTTGTATTTATCAGTAATGTTCCACTCTTCATATAATGTCAAAAAAATTGACTTTATTTCACTTTTGTCTGTCTGTCCATCACAGGGGAACAAGAAGTTGTGCCCGCAGTGCAACACTATCACCTCGCCTGGAGACCTGAGGCGCGTCTATTTGTAAAGAGCACAACCCTCACCTCTTCGTCCTTCCGGTTCATTCCTCCATCTTGGATTTCAACCTCTCCCCACTGATTGTCTTTTTTTCTTCTTCTTCTTCTCTTGTGGACCGGGTCGGTAGCTCTGAACCCTGTGAGAGCATGCAGAGACAAGATGGCTGTAAGACGCCGCGGACTCTCAGGTGAAACTGGCTTGAACAAATGACTGCGCAGCACTCAATGACTCTCAGGCTGACTTCATTATTCACTTGGCCAAAAAGAAAAAAAAGAAAATATGGAGATCTGCAATCCCAGATGGTTAAAACGTCTATTTCCACTGAAAGACGCTCATTCAATGGAGATCCTCAAAGCCCGGCTAAGCCCCTCCGATACCAGGCAGCACTGCTGCTGGAAGTGGACCCTGAAAGGAAGTTGTTACTGTAGAGTTTTTCTTTTTTTTTTTTTTATTCTTCAATCGTGCTGGGCAGCAGGCACAACCATGATGACTTGGCAAAGCTTTTATTATTCTTTGTTGCAGAAACTACTAAAAAAAAAAAAAAACGGGGCTGGTCCACTAAAATTGAGCTTTTAGCCAAACTAAGAATAACCACAACCGTTGAAAAGGAGTTAAACATTTATTCTCCATAGGCCCCGCTCTCCCTCTTCTTCCTTCTTTTGTGGCGTTCCAGTGGCGTAAACCAAATTTTATCCCCCCCTCCCCCTCCATGATGCAGTGCAAGCACATGTAATATAGTTCTATGTATGTTTACAGTGTTGGGTGTAAATGACATAGAGTTCATACACATGTACACACACACATTACCATGAGCGGACACACTGAAATATATAATGTCCTAGTCCTTTTTCTAAGTCGGAAGGGTTTGGGAATAATGTTTTGAAGGAAAAAATGGCTGAAATAAAAAGCCTTCTGTATTTTTGAGAAAAAAAAAAACAGCATTTGAAGATTTGTTGAAATTTTATTTGACTGTACAGGAATAATAATAATAATAAAAAAGTAATGATTTACTTGAGATTAGATGGTCATGGTCTAGGTGGTGTTCGTTTTCTGCAGAGTGCCCATAAAAATAGTAGATCTGAAGATGAAGCAAAGGCATATGTTGTGTTAGTTTTCTGGAATGGGAAAATTCCTGCTGCCCAAGATTTCCTGCAGCCAAGCAGAACAGCGGCTGAAAATGTGTCAAGCTGAGACTCTTCTTTTAACCCCTCCCCGATTTCTTCTTCCTGTCAGCTGGGGCGACAACATGCTCAGATCATAGTCTAGACACTTTTTTTTACCCATACATGTCTCAAAAGAAAGTTTTTTTCTATTATTCTCATACTGCTATGCTGCAAAAAAGAAAAAAAAGCTCAAGGGCAGGTTCTTTTAAAGCTATATCAGATGAGTGAAGACTGGAAAATGGATGCCCTAGGCTGAACTGGCAATCTCCAGAACTCACAGCATTTCCCCTTTCCCCTTACAGCATCAGCAGCCAAGGTGGTGATGTGCTTTGTGTTTGTAAAACTATGTAATCTGTGACGTCTGTATTGTTGTAAGAAATACTGAAAAAAAGAAAAATAAAAGTTCTCAAATACTAGGAGTTTTGTTCTTCACCAACCTGGGTTGTTCCATTAGATGCACTTAAGGAAATAACCCTTCCTTTACAGAAAGGCGGCCACAAAGATGGCTTTAAGTAAAAATACTTTGTTCATGCGCTTTAAAATAGACTTTATCTCCACATAATAATTATAGTTGTTTAGAATTATTTTCATGTTTTCATAACTAGTAATCCTCTGGTACCTTGTTTTAACATAAAAACTATGGTTTTAGCTCATGTAATTAAACTTTCTACTTTTCTACATAATGGGATAATCTGATACGGCTGGATTTCACTCAAGTTACCGGGAAGACCTTGGAAGTTCAGATGGGGTCAGCAAGTGTACTGTACTGCTTCAAAACAGTGCAATAGATGACAGTGGACATATGCCTAGCACAAATGCAATTGGGCCGTAGAAGTACATGTAGTAACACAGGATCATCCAGATGAATTAGAATTTTTATATAATCTAGAGGATTTACCCAGCGCTGATGTGATTGACCTTCGAATTATCTTGTGATGCAGACCTTCTATACACCGAGTCAAATCAAAGCTTTCAAAAGGCTAGAAACGTATTTTATTTTAGCTTGTTTCAAAAAGAAGCTAACACAAATAAGCTTTAAAAGGCTTGTTTTAGTACCTAATACTAATGCTAACTTTACTTCAAGCTAACTGTTCTCAAACATACAATTCATTTTCAACCATGACAGCTATTTTTCACCATTAAAAGAGTTAATAAATAAAATGTTTTATTTAACTTCTTCCATATTGCTTAACCTCAACCTTCGGCTAGCTAGCTACAAATGATAAACAATTTTACTACTTTTCACTCTTTTAACCATTGTCATTAATAGTTTTAACCAGTAAATAGATAAAAATAAATAATGATTTTCTTAGTTTGCAAGTTATATTTAAACAGTTTAAAATATTTTATGGCATATGTTTGTTATAAAACTAAAAGGGCTGCCAGTTTAAAAGCATAAATTTATACATACATTTACATTACACAATTTGCAAAGTAAACTTTTTGTTGTGAATAATTTATGAGACAACATGCTTATCAGACCCTATTAAGTTGCAAGCCCGCAAGAAGGAGCCGGTCTCACACACCCGCTGGATGACCAAGAAAACAAAGACCTGTATTTATGTTGTTAATGTTTTTTAATTGTTTTTTGTTGAAGTGCTCCACCACTAATCTAGCACCTTTTTAATATTTTTGTTTAAGATGCAGAATGTTTTTTTTTCCTCTTCTGAACATATTGGGTAGGTAACGCAGGATGTGTCTTTGCCCAAAATCGGTTTGACTAGAGGATGTGCTGGGGATCAAACCATTGAAGATCGGAAGAGTAGTTACTCTACCTGCTTAACCACAGCTACTGACAAACATTTTGGAGAATTACAAGCAACAGTATTTGATATATATCATTTTACTTAGTGTCACAATATTAGCCTATTCCACAGCACCATCATACGGACAGGTTGGAAGGCTGCTTCTGATCATTAGTCATTAGATGATGGTTTCTATTTCAGCAAGAATATATAATCAATAAACATATTTAGTCTAATACTAAAAACACAAATGAAATGCATAACAGGTTGCAGCAAACTTACAGAAATGTGATAACTATGTAGTTGCAGCTACCACTGTAAAAGAAGCTGCCAATCTTAATGCTAGTTTTCCACAAAGGGAAATAATTATGTGAATGTGTTGGATTATTGTCAGAGGGAGTCATTAAAGCAAGTGTTGTCAGATGCTAATAAAATGTAATTGCAAAGGAGGAAGCCACAGCAGGAGACGAATCTTGCTTAAAACCAAACTATGTTGAGATCAGTTTTGGATGTCGTGGTGGCATGTTGCTTACACTGCGCCCCAAACCACAATGTCTGTCTCAGACAACATTCATGTCAGAGTGAATCCATCCCAAAGAATCCAAAGCTACTGTTCATAAACTAAGTGTAGAGATCCTAACATACACGCATGATGCTCACCTAGGAGAGAGGACAATTCAGGATGTCAGAGGATGAGACAGTTAGCTGGAAATGATGGAAAGGCTGTTGGAAGGAAATTAAACAACATATGACCAAAGAATGCAGAAGACCATCTCTGAATGCAGATGTGCTACAGAAGCAGAAGTTCACTGGGTGTCACTTGGGTTTGTTAAGAACAGAAAGCAGAGGCTGCAGTTCACACAGACTCACCACCGCTGGACAATAGAAGGTGAGAAAACTGCCTGGTCTGATGAGTCTCCATTTCAACTCCACAATCAGAATTTGGCATAAAAAAACATGAAAGCATGGATCTATCCTTCCTTGTGTCAACTAGAAAATTAAAATCAATCAGAAAATAAAGATTTTAAATGAAAAGAGAAAAAAAAGTAGATGAAATGCATGAAAGAAAGGTTACAGTGTGAGGAATCAACCATTTACTTTGATTAAAGATGGCAAATAAAACAGCTGTTAACTTTGATTTAAAACAGCTGGGAGTTTCAGCAGACCTGCAGTTTTCTGGGAGTTTGTTCCACATGTGGGGAGCAGAAAAACCTAACGCAGCCTCCATGTTTGGTTCTGACTGCACAGAAAGTGGACCTGCCCCTGATCAACTGAGGGATCAGGTTGGTTCATAGCAAACCAGAAAGTCCTGAATGTATTTTAGTCCTAAATCACAGAATTTTATAAACTAATAGCAGTATTTTAAAGTCAATTCTTTGGCAAACTGGAAGTCCGAATAAAGATCTGAGGACTGGTTGACTTTGATTCACTTTCTTGGTCTTAGTGGGGACGGGAGCAACAGCATCCTGGATCAACTGCAGTTGTCTGATAGAGTTTAGGGAGACCTGTAAGGACAGTGTTACAATGATCTAGTCTAAAGAGTTTTTTCTCAATCCAGTTGAGACATTAGTCCTTTAATCCCAGTGTAATTTGTAAGCAATAAAAGGTGACTACAAAACTCTGTTAATGTGATGCTGAAGTTCAGGTCTAAGTCCAGGATTACACCAAGATTTCTGGCTTTGCTCTTGGTTTGTAACATCGCTGTTTGAAGCTGAGTGCGGATGTTTAATCTTTCTTCTTTGGCTCCAAAAACAATTATTTAAGTTTTTTCTTCACTTAACTGAAGGAAGCTCTGATAAATCTCATCTTTAATTTGATCAGTGTATTTGTTTAAAGTTTGATTAATCTCTGGTGAGATGGTAATGTAGATGGCAACATATTTAGTTATTTTTCATAAGTTTGTGCAAGTGGGATCATGTAGATGTTAAACAGCAGTGGTCCCGGATTGGACTGTTGTGAAACGCTACAGATTATCTTAGTGTGTTCCAATTTATAGTTACCTGTTGACATAAAGTAGTTCCTGTCTTTTAAATAAACCACTTAATTGCAGTGCCATCAAGTCCTACCCAATTTAATACCTTAACTAGAGCAGTCTGAGTGCTGTGGTGTGGTCTAAAGCCTGACTAGACATCAAAACAGTTATTTAGGGTCAGGAAGTTGTGTAATTGTTGAAAGACTGCTTTTCTTATAATCTTACTAAGAAAGAGGTAACCAGTGATGTGCTCTGGAGCAAGGTAACAGGTTTGTAAATGAAGCAGCGACAGGGCAGCGTTGCCATCTAGAGGATTTCAGCACGCAGTCATTGGAACCTGCTATTAGGGAACAGGCAGCAGATCTCCAGATGTTGAAAAACTGCATATGTGCACTCGCATGCACACTTGAGTTAAACTGTGTGACAGAAACCAACCCTGTGAAAACTTCAGAACTCATTTAGGAGCTGCCTATTAGATTAATTAGCAGGAATTACTGCAGTATAATCCCCCTCAGAAACAGTTTGTGCTCTGATCTGCGTCCAAGCTTTAAACAAGAGCAGTGTTCGTCTTTTCTTCAGCAGAACAAGGTGCAGCCTTATTAGACCCAGCCTAGAGACCCACCCTGTAAGCACTGCTGTAAGTAATGTCAGATGCTAATAAGGTTGTGAATGAGATCTAATCTCAGCAGGAAATTAACTTTGTAGAAAGTTCAGAACTTAAATATTGCAGTGCACTGACTCTAATGTATATAGTGCAGCCTACCAAGTTTTTGCAATCCCTGACAAAACTGACAGACATGCTATTTATTGCAGGCTTTCTTTCCGATGTTTGCTCAAAACAAACATAAGAGATCTATTTAATTAACAGCTGAACACTGACTTTGTGAAACATACTGAACGTGATCCTGATATGTTTTGACATTTATGTCAACTATTTCTTTTAAGCTGATGTGTGAAAACTTTCATGCCTGTTGGAAATATGTGTTGAGCTGATGTCAGACCCACAGAAATGTCTTTTGGAGGCCACAGTGAGGAGGTTCACACTATGCGGTGGTCATTACTGGCATTTTATAAACGCACACTTACATAGTTTTATTACACACACACACACACACACACACACACACACACACACACACACATATATATATATATATATATATATATATATATATATATATATATATATACTATGTACACAGCACCCATGCACATGCACACCCATGTACAACTTGGGTGCACTCACTTTGTGATACAAACTATATTGATTTAATGACTGGTTGGTAGAAGAATGCTGTGTGTGTGTGTGTGTGTGTGTGTGTGTGTGTGTGTGTGTGTGTGTGTGTGTGTGTGTGTGTGTGTGTGTGTGTTTAGCTCCAGGTCAGGTGCCAGAGGTACCAGGAATCTATCCAAGAGGCGCCTGCAGGAAGAGGCAGGAAATTGAAGCGGATGACAGAAGAACCCCCTTAAGGCTGGTTAAGGGTCATTAGGACCATTTATCTCATCA
This sequence comes from Pseudomugil tenellus, assembly GCA_037177515.1. Taxonomy (NCBI): domain Eukaryota; kingdom Metazoa; phylum Chordata; class Actinopteri; order Atheriniformes; family Pseudomugilidae; genus Pseudomugil; species Pseudomugil tenellus. Next base: position 7,061,430 of record JBAMHX010000009.1, on the reverse strand, counting down.
ACTACCTCCACCCAAAACCACTAGCTGAGTTCTCACCACTTTCTGTCCTTTTATGGTGAAAATGTCCAAAATATAAAATTAAATAGAAATGTAACTTTCTTTACAAACGTTTGAAAAAAATGGGGATAAAGATAATAGAGTAAAAGTAAAGCTCTGTTTGCAAGAGGAGTTTACCAGCAGCAGGTTTGTGTCCGACAAACAGATGATATATACAGAAAATAAAATCCTGTAGAGTATAAGATATACTTTAGATACACTTTAGATGAATGATGTATAAATCAAACATGAAATGAAATCAGTATTTTATTGTGATTTTAAGTTTAAGTCCTATTTCCTGAAGTGACTGTTTCAGTTTAGTGCTTTTGATTTTGATCCTACCACATCGATTCAATACTTTGCTGCAGTTATGATGTAAATATTCAAATTTAAAACATCAACAACACAGAACCGAAAAATACCATCCACATATAATAATAATAATAATAATAATAATAATAATAATAATAATAATAATAATAATAATAATAATAATAATAATA
>JBAMHX010000009.1:7032226-7042923 GCA_037177515.1 Pseudomugil tenellus | reverse complement strand
TTTCTTTCTTTCTTTCTTTCTTTCTTTCTTTCTTTCTTCCTTTCTTTCTTTCTTTCTTTCTTTCTTTCTTTCTTTCTCAATTTCTTTCTTTCTTTCTTTCTTTCTCAATTTCTTTCTTTCTTTCTCAATTTCTTTCTTTCTTTCTTTCTGAATTTCACTCACATGCAAATTCATATATTACTATTTACACAATTGTTCAGGTAGGTTGTTGAAATCTTTATGTGAGTTTGCTCACGTTTCCTTTTTTATCCAGAGACTTGTCTGCATTTTAATTTGTATATGGCATGGCCTGTGATAACCTATCACAAGCCTCCAGGAGATACTTGTGTTTGAGTAAGTGTACAGTCGAGTGTGTGTAATTGTGTGTGTGCATGTGTGTGTGTGTGTGTGTGTGTGTGTGTGTGTGTGTGTGTGTGGTATGGGATAAGCCAAAGTTAACTCATCATGTCTCCACTTCTTATCAGCCAATAATGTTTATGAGTTGTCTGTATGGAGATGATGACTGTGTGGAATTAAGCTAGCAAACACACACATGCACACACACATGCAGATGAAGTAATAGGTGGTATAACAGCCATTAGGCGAAGTTTATTACATATATATGACATTTTGTAGGATGTAAAAATTTTACAAATTCTGAAATTCCTTTAGTACAATAGATATGCTAAGAGCATCTCTTTTGCATAAAACTGAACCCTAAAAAAACATTGGAGAGGTGTGTGTGTGTGTGTGTGTGTGTTGGGGAGGGAGGGGTGGAGCTTGATGAGACATGAATCACAAAGCTTTGACTAAAACAGCACTTGATTTGGAGATGCATATCAAAGTATGAGACAAACAAATTGGTTGTTATTGTTATCAGTATTTGTGCTGTTTGATGTGGAGAGCTGCGTATGTCATGCTTGCATGGACTGTATATACTGTATGTCTCACTCAGACTGACGACTAAAGAGTAGGGGGAAAAAATCCTGCATGAGCAAACAAGAAGGGCTGAAATTTTCAGGGAACGAGGTGAAATGAATGAGGGGGCGGGAGGGAAGCAGCATCAGAACACTGAAAGTAGGGTTTCCGAGATGTTTGATAGTGCTGCTATGGTGCCACTGCTGCAAAAGCATCTAAATAGCTCCCTCCCTTGCTCCCTGAGCAAATGAGCATCACCCATCTGAGATGTTTGAAGTTTCTTAACAACAAGACTCAACACTTCCTCTTTACATTACAGAGTCAGTTTGTGGTCGTTTTCTCAAGGGAAAGAACAAGACGTGCCTTGATTCATGCATACTTAGGCGATTTTTTTTCTTCTTGTCTGATCCTCTGAGTCACTTCATTGGACAGAAGCCACATTGCTCTGAGCTGGAAGGTTACAGTACAAACCTTCTAACCTCTTCTCATTATAAGCAGCCATATTTAAAAAGCAAATACACAAACACTTAGGAGTGCAAACACAAACAGGCCTGATATAAAAATACATTAACACACATAATGACTATGATGCTAATTTGCTGTCATGTGAAATGTAGCTTATTGTCAGTGGAAGGCCTGATGAGATTTATTGTATGATTATGTAATTTCAAGTTTTCTGTCTACCTTCTTTATTAGAAACTACTTATTGGCATTAGATGCCACAATTGTTATATGTGCAGTCTATTTTTCATTTTAAAATATTAAATACAATTGTTGATTTTTAAAAAACAATATGCAGGTAGGAAAAACAGCTTCAAGAAAGGCGGCTGCAGTAGAAGAAAATGTTCCCATCTTAATGTACTTATGTTATAAATGTGAATGCCACGGTGGGCCTCATAGCCTTAGGGTAGTTCACTGGCCCTTAAGTTCATGGTTCTTGGAAAGTAAATCAGTAAACTAGTTTGCATCAATTTTGTTTTTACAAGACAGCCTATCCATTTATATTTAAAAAATCCCAGAATCCTTCAGTCTCTGGGTGCCGAGAGATGTACAAATGGATGCATAAGTGAGAGAAAAATGCATTTAGGCAAAAATGGCACCAGCTGTAGACTCGGGTGAGATATTGCTGTCTTTGCTGTAGATGATCCAGTCAAGCTTGTGTTTGTTTGATGGATTCTTCAGTCAGGAAGGAGACATCCTCCCTCAATAAGGCTTTGTTATTTACAAAATCGGTGAATAGATGATTAAAAGAAATCAGCATAACTATCGTTTTGTTGCACGAGTTTTTTAAAGAACATTTGACAGCACAAGTAGCTCGAGTTTATGAACTGTTAGTTCACTTGTCATTTTCTGAAATTACCCAACTCTGTTAAGAAAGCTTGTATTATGTGAACAAGACAATAACAAAGGACCTGGTGGCCGTCGTGCATCCTACATGGTTACCCAAAGTCCCCCTAGCAACCTGTCCGTTGTGCCTTTCCATGGATGAAGATGATGAAGAAAAAAAATGTATAAAAGAGACAAACAAACAACAAACAAATTCCCAATAGTTTTCTGAGGATCCCCCTCTCCCACCTGAGTTTGCCGGTGAAAGAAATAGCACTTGCATGAGACCTAAAAGATGTGATGCATTTTGTTTAAATACCCAGAGAAGATTCTAGATTTTGGCCAAATATCAAACCACAAAGCTGGCAACACCTCAGGAACCCAATGTCACAGAATCACCATAGCTGGAACAGGGTTAGGAAAGCATATATCATAAGTTATCAGTTATTTTGATTCTCAGCTAAGTCTACCACACATATAGCTTCCAATGCTTTTGCTAAATATTGTTTTTTTTTTTTTTATCTGTCCTGTCCAGCATCATGACAGCAGAATGGTGACATTATGCTGAACAAAATGACTGCCAAGGGGAAGTGCGCCTTGTTTTATTCATTACGTTTATCATAGGGCTGCACTCAGCAAGGAAGACGCTTCTGTGCAGAGTTTGCATGTTCTTTGCACGTTAGTGTGGGTTCTCTCCAGGGTACTCCAGATTCCTCCCACCATCCAAAAACATGAATGTAAGGTTTGTCATATGAAATTGTCCTTAAGAGTGAGTGACTGGTTGTAATCTGTGTTGCCCTGTGATGAACTGGTGACCTGTCCAAGGTGTACATTGCTGCTTGCCCAATGAATGCTGGGATAGGCTCCAGATTAAGGGATATTGAAAGTGAATGACAAAAATACTCTCGAGTGTATCCATAATACATTTGTAGATTTAGATTGAAATATCAAAGGCCAATTCTCTCGAAGTTTCCAGAAAATCCAGTGGAAGATCATCAGATCTTACATCTAAAAGGTCAGGTGAACCTTAATTATATCCCTGAACACGAAGTGTCAGGGATAAAATGGTTTCATCAAGACCAAAGCCACCGCTGCCAGATATCCTTCGTGTGAGGGCGATAACTCAAACAATTTTCACATTTAGATTTTGATACTCAGTATACCTGTTTGCGTATCCAAAGGGACGACATGGCTCCAATTTCACGATTTTAGGATTTATAGTTTCCCCATCAGGTGGCACTTTTTGCACAAAAAAATCATATTTTTTGCTATATCTCTGGAACTATTTGTCTTATTGACCTTAAATTAAGTGCAAATAAATGGTCATGACCGCAGGAATCATCCTGTCCTGGTGTCATACTGGGCTGGTTCAAAGTTTTGACTTCAGGTGGAGCTTTGTAACTGAACTTGTGCATCTATTGTATTGCATCTATTTGAGGATTGGGGAATTGGAGGATTGGGGACATTCGGGGATATACCCCTATCCGTCGCTTCTGATGGCATAATCCTTGTTTCTTTGTTATAATTGCACCAAATTTTGTACCTACCTGACAGCACATGAAAACTTTGAGGCAGTCTACTTCAGAACAAAATAAACTATCTTCCACTTTTTGCAGGTGCTTTACTGCATAAATATGATCCACATGTTAGACTAACACACATCTTTACCTGATGTACTGAAATCTGTTTTTGTTGCAGGTAAATGAAGTAAATGAAGCAGTGGGTTTTCAGTATCTGCCATTTCTAACAGTTCTCTCACAGTGTGTCTCGTGTCTCTAATAATTCTTCCCAAATGTATTAATTAATTAAGTAATAATTAATTTATTAGTTTATTTATTAATTAATTTGTCACAAACCTGAGGCGTGTGCAAATAGTTGGAGAAGAGAAACTAGTTGGATTCAGCCTTTGCAAATGCTAGTCACTGGTAACTCCATTGTCAGCTATATTGGACAAAATGACTCAAAGCCATCAGAAGGAAGTTGTGTCTGTCTCTTCTTCCATTCAGCCCTGCTCATTTTATTACCCAGAAAGCAGCAAACACATGTTATTCGTGTTGTTTTTTGACTGAAAACTGCAATGCTGTAAAACTCAAAATAGTCACATTTTCCTTCTTGTCTTCATGGTGCTTTTTGTAAATCAAAAAGGTAGTAAACACATAAGTGATTAGGACTTATTGCATGTCATTAACAAAGAATTATCAAAAGATTTAGGAATAACAACTTCCTAAAGTCAACAATCACTCAGTTGAAATTTCCTTCACAACTAGCATCAGGAGCTAATGGGTCATACACCATTTCAAAGCTTTTTATTTGATTGGACGTGGTAGATATTTTTTTTGTACAAATGTGCAGATAATGATGCCGTATGCTATAATTCTCAGACAAATGCAACAGACATCAAATGACAAATTTGTATTTTGTCTTCAGAGTCCGTACGTCAACATTAAATTCAGCCTCCAGTGAAATTATCTTCAAATTACAGACACAACTTTAATGCTCACTGTGACATTCCTATACTCCCGTCCAATTCAGGGGTAAAATCACTGTGTGATGCTAATTAGGCTATGCGGTTTATTCAGCTAAACGCCACCAATCGAAAACCAGACAGTCACACAGCTCCTGTCTCTCTTTATTCTACCCCTCTGCAAACATTTGCAAACAATACATGTGTAATTTCCACGCTGGTGGAAAGTTGGGAAGACAAAGTAGCTCCGTTTCCATCTTTCTCTTAATGGTGCTGCAGTCTCCAGAGAAGCAACATTTCCTCTTCCGGGGAAGCAAACACACAGACATACACACAATCCAGCACCCACAATGCTTCCAACAAGGGACTTAGTCTGCTTCCCCCACTTTGGCTTGTCTCCATCAGTTAGGCCCGATTTAATAAGAGAGGCCAATGGGGGCTACTTTGTGGTGTAGCCTGGCTTTTTCTGGCCTCACACCATTTGTGCTCTTGTATTGTAGAAACTGAATGAAGATACAGTTCTTAAAATATTAAATTAAGGTTGCACCGCTAAAAATCTGGAACCTTTTGATTTGTCACATAAACAAACTTCTTATCTAGCTATACTTTTTTTAAACATATAATTTAAATGTCATGTAAATTTTTCTAGAAAGCGTGCGAGAAAAATTTATTGGACTTTTTTAGCAGGGGTTCAAAGGCCACACAGAAAGTGGGGACTCCAGGGGGGTTTCCCCCCAGCATCCTACTTCCACGGTTGAGGTGAACTGTGGAGACAGGACGTTGTGGGAAATATTTATCTTAGTCAAAGTAACAGAGAACGCTGAAAAGTCGGGTGTCCATAAGGGAACTCATGCATCAGGGATCATATCTGTAACCTGATAAGATGAGAAATAAATCATTCACCTCCTGTGTGTCTTTCTCAGTCTCCTGAGGTTTTGCTGCATGTTTCATTGATGGATATTTTCTTTATCTGTTCTCTTAAAAATGTGACTTACTGGCAAGGAGAACGCCTAGACCCACCAGGTCTCTCAGAAAGTTAGATAATAAAATGTTCTGGATGTGAAAATGCCCTTTTGTTGATATATTTCTAATGGAATTTTACAAGTCTTTTTAGTTATATTTCAGTAAACTGAAAAAAAATAATGCGTAAAAGCAATCTCATGCTCCTTGCTTTATAAACTAATTAAAAAACTTTTTTAAAAGTTATTTTAGTGACCTTAAAAGGAGGCATCTTTTCCGTGTCTTCACCACTGCTAATATAACCGCACAGAAATGTTTTACATAAGTCACTTTCCCCTGTGGCATCCTTACGTACAGTTCGTTCTCAAATGCTTTAATTGCTGTTCTTGGCATGATGTCAGGAATTCTGTTTCCACAACATTCTTTTAGGTACACATAAATGTTTTGATGCCTGTTGAGAACAGGTGTGTTCAGGTTTAGCGAGCAACAATAAAAATAAGAAAAAGGTACTTTTGGAGAGCAGAATTTTCTCGTGTGTTCCATCTTTGCTGAAGTTGTATTCAGTCTGAACTCCAGCATGGTTATTACGTATCAGTTTGGCAATCCCATTCGCCTCCAGCTAAATACCAGACAAGTGTTAGCTAAGACAAGGAAATGCTGACTGAACACTGTCATTACTGTCGTCCTCCTGCATGATCAAACAGTTGGGGTGTACTGACAATGTATTCGAGTATCTGGGTGCATGACTGTGAGTGTGTATGCCCAAATGCGTGAAAGCCAGTAAAAATGTCAGAAGTGGGAGTTCCAATAGACACAGCAGGAGATTGGGTGTGATGCTAAAAGATGCCAGTCTGAAGACATGTAGACCACATCAAATCAAAGTCCTCTCTGTCAACGACAGCTTTTCCTTGACCTATCTTGACACACATGTTAAGATTAAGCATTGGTCATTTTACGTGATAATGTAGTCCCCGAGAAGCAAGAATGTTAATTGACTGTGACCAGTGGACATAAAGAGCTTCTTAAATTAGGATGGAAGAGTAATTACAGCTTAGAGTGGTGGGTGTGTACCTGCTTGAACACTGTTTCGGGGAGTACTGAAAGATTGAGAAGTAGTAGAAGTTGCTTTATTTTGATTATTTGTATAATCGTTATACATTATTGTATATTGTTTTATATTGTTCAGTTTTTTTCCATTTGTAAAAAAGAACATTTGCGATTAGCGAGAGAATAAACCTTGAGCCAACTATAATCGTACTAATCTAAACAATTTTAAGTTGCAACATGTGTGGTAAGATGAGGAAGTGAAAAAAGAAAGCGTTTGTCTATGGGTCTGTCTGTCTGTCTGTTTGTCTATGCTATATAATGAGCTCTGACTGCATAAAGAAGGACAACGTTGTTATTCTGTCTTTATTAAAATATTTACCTTATATTTTTACTGCTCAATTAACTTTGACCTTTAGTTTTGTGCCTTGTTTTTGGCTGTCTTTTTAGGTCTACATCTTTATAAAGAGATGTTTTAGTACAGACAGTATATCCACTAAGTCAGCTCAAGTTTTTAGAATGTTGAACAAAGCTCAGTACAGTGGATTTTAATGCCAAAAGCTTTGTCAACATTTTCTATGTTACCCATAATGATGTGTTCTGCAACTTTTCCAGAATCTCCTTCCTGCCAAAAGTGTTGTTTTTTCGGGGCACCCTGTGTTCGATACTGTTCCTGATGTTGTTAAAGCACATGTTGGAGTGAGATAATAAAAAAATAATAAAACGAGAATATGGATCCTCTTTGGATCCACCGAAAGACTATTATTGTCAGTTGCTTCCACAATGTGTCCAGTTATGAGTGAGAAAAAGGGTCATTATGGATGTGTAATATTCCCCACTAAAAATAAACTCACTGAAAAATGTCCTTTTTGATTATGTTGTGAATGATAGTGTTGTGACCTTTTTATTAGCATTTCTCAGCTATGAAACTATGGACTGGTCATAATGCAGGATGAGTGAAGGCATAAATTTATAGCATGATGGGGAAATTAAGTCTTTGCTCTGTCATCCAGAGACAAAAATAAGAAAAAGTAAAGCACACTAAGGTGTAACTTTTTCACCCTAACTTATGTTCATTCAAGTCTTTTGCATTAAATCTCTTGCATACACACACACATTCACACACACACACACACCTTATGTAATAAGCTTCAAATCTGTTTTTTTTTTTTACTCCTTTTCTCTTTTTTTGATTTGTGTGTTTTCACAGCTGGCTTTGCAATAGTTACATCATTCTTCTGTCATCAGTTACTATACTGATGATTAAAAATGAATTGTAATGAAGGACTGCATTCCATTAGATGGTGAGAGGGAGGTCAAAGCTCATCTTAAAGTATATGAAACTAAGTTTTTACCTATTTCTCTCAAGTGTTAAGCTCATGGGAACTCTTAAAGTTCACAAATATCTGCAGATTAGCAGCCTATGAGCTGTCACTGTAATATGTCAACTAAAGCTGGATGCCAGCCACAATGGGATGGTGTCAGTGTGATCCTCTGACTCAACTCAAACCGCATGTTGGTGACAGCACAGGAAACTGACACGATGAATTTCATCAGGTTGTTAGTACTGACTCAACATGACCTGCTGGACACCTGAGCTGAGCTTTGAACTGTCACTCTCTGGTTTCCGCAGAATTAACATCCATCCACACCTGAATACACACACACAGTAACAACTGGGTGCGATTGCACTAAAAGTCTACTTGTGTACTTCCATGTGAGTACACAAATAGACATATTTGGACATGGGAGTTCAAACAAAACTGGAAAAATACAAAAAGAAAAAGCAAAAAGAGTACTACACGTTCTCATCCATCTGAAAGGAGACACGCATAGACACTCACAAATAAAATACAATAGATATACTTGCTCATGCTCAATCCTTTCCTGTCACACACTTACACATGGACAAGCTTTACTGAATACACACAAAGTCAATCCTGCCCACCCATATTATCCCTGCTCTACATTGTCTTTAGTATATAGTTTATTTAGCATATCTTTTAACACCCTCGTGAGCTTCATTTGACAAATTAATGCCTGTATTTGCTGGTGATTTTGTGCTATCTTTGTTATTAATGACAAGTTGCCTGACACATCCTGCATCATAACCTTCTTGTTTTCATTGAGTGTGCAAATAATTTAAGTATGTGGAGGGACAAGTTTGGACTTTGGGTATACTGCTGGGGCTTGCCAGGCCATGCAGGTCAGGTATAAAGTGAATGTGTTTGCATATGTGCTGTGAATACTATTATTCCATTGTATGTATGAAATAAATAGCTAAGCAGCTGTGCCTTAGATATAAGATAAACGCCACCCACTATTTAGGCATTTTTTAAGTAAAATAAATATTTGTTAAACTGGAAAGAATGAGGGATGCCATAAAACTGAAGAAGGAGTCCTACTGGGCTGTTTTGGCCTGTGGGACTCTGGAGGCAGTTGATGGGAATAGGCAGGTAAAAACTTGAAGATGTCAGGAGTTTGGCATGGTCATAGAGAATGACTTCAAGGAAATTCTGGTCCACACTCTGGCGACTCAGGAGGGGACGCAGGTCTCTGTTAATACTGTGAACAGTGGGGATGTGCTCCAACTACAGGGGGATCACATCCTCAGTCTCTCTGTTAAAGTCTATTCAGGGGTCCTGGAGAGGAGGGTCGAACCTCAGATTGAGGAGGAGCAGTGTGGGTTTTTTCCTGGCTGTGGAACAGCGGACCAGCTCTGTACCCTATTCAGGGTCCTGGAGGGAACATTGGAGTTTGCCCAACCAGTCTACATGTGTTTTGTGGATTTGGAGAAGACATTTGACTGTGTCCTTCTGGGACTTCTGTGGGGGGGTGTCCAGGACTATTGGGTACTAGCCCCATTGTACAAACTGTCCCAAGGCTGCTGCCCCCACAACCCAACCGCAAATAAGCATCAGTAAATACATGGATACATTAAAATGAAATTGGATAGGATTCTACTCTACATCATATATTGTTTGTGAAACTCACTTTAAAAGCACATTGTGTTGCGGGTAAGTCGAAGAGTGCCACCAAAAATAAATGTTTTTTCATCGGTATAAGAAATGTACCCATAAAAAAAGACAACTTTTTTTCTTTTTTTGTTTGCTTTCTTTTTCTTTTTATTAATACATAAATAAATATAAATATAGTAAGAAATAAAATGTATTAACCAGATTGCTCTGACTGAATGCATTTGGATACAATGCATTTGGTATGATGCTGATGAAAACAAAAAAAGAAAAGGTAACAATGACAAACGATAAAAAATCTTTATTTTATTCTTCATTTCCTATTTATGTCTTCTTGACAGACGTCCTGCTGTTTTGTCAGGCTTATTTTAGTATTATGATTGTGTGCACTATCTGTTTTTTTTATAATCCTGTATGGTCTCACTTATACTCAACATTAAAAATATGTGAAGCTAGAGCCTTGTGTCCATCTCATGCATTCATTTTGTAAACATTTTCAGACAGCTTGTACATGCACATCCCAAGGGACAAAATAGAGCAGTACCTCCAGAAATTTTGTGGGCTGGAGTGCACAGTACAGCTCACATGCAATGAAAGGAAAATAAAAGGAGAAGTTCTAAAATTTTAAATGGCCACATCCACCAAGTACTATTATACCTCTTTTTTTTTATCAGATTTAGCATAATTATTATCTACTCAATTGTCATGTTTCCAAAGAAAATATATATTAAAAGTCAGATATGAACAATTACATCTACAGTCTATGTTCTTGCTGCAAATTCTCTGTTTAAATTTAGCATACACTCCAGAGGCAGCAACAGAGGGGAAAAAAAGATTATTTAAACCCAAGAATTAAAGAGTATATAAGATTATCCATCAGTTCATAATGGTTTTAGAATCATGTTACATACTATCTGATAATTAACACGCACAAAAGAGATTCTTCTTCTTCTTATAATTGTTATTATTATTATTATTATTATTATTATTATTATTATTATTATTATTATTATTATTATTATTATTATTAT
>JBAMHX010000009.1:7019709-7030816 GCA_037177515.1 Pseudomugil tenellus | reverse complement strand
ATTATTATTATTATTATTATTATTATTATTATTATTATTATTATTATTATTATTATTATTATTATTATTATTATAACGTCCACATACAATTCCAAATATATCCCCTTTGCCATCCACATAAATGCTATGTCTATTGCTTGCAGCCTCTACACGGGAAAACGTCAACTAAAAACAAATGGGTCAGAATTAGCGCAATAATAATTAGAAGAATATGCGTACTGTATGTTGTTAAGAGATTGCAAAAAAAAGGAAGATGTTTATTTAAATAGTTTTTTGCATCTTGTTATTTCCCAGTGATCTGTAAGGAAAACCATTTCAGTCTTTCCCAGGCAGTCATAAATCAGCTTCATAAACAATTGGTCAAAAAGTCAGGGCTTACCCTTCCAACCCCCCTTCCACCTTTTTCAGCCAAATACTTTAATCACTCCAATAAACAAGTTCTGACAGACATACCAACTGTTTGTGTCAGTATGTTATGCTGGTATGTGTGTTCCCTCTCCTGCAGTGTTATTTGCTGTTATCCCAGGACTCTGATGGTGTTTGATATCGTCCCCCACAGTGCCCTCTTTAGACCCTCTTTAACACCTGTTGGGGCAGCCCAAAGGCTAGGGCAAGCCTGTGATTTTAGCCCCCCATGGTGCTGGGAATGAGGGGCCTGCCTACCTCCAATTACACCTACCCAGCCCCATGAAACGCAAAGCTTTACGGCTCTTATCCAATACGAACCCCAGGCTATAGAGGGCAGGAAGAATATAGTAGCAGCAGGTAGTAATGGAGCTTAAATGGCAGCAGGCATTCCACAGTGTGAGGCTGTCTCGCTGCCAGAGATCGCTCAGCTGTGGCTGAGAGATGGATAGTAGATGGAAGAGACCGAGTGGTTTCACACAGACACATGATAAGTCCCACCAAAGCATGTTTGTGGATGTACAGATGCACACTCACAACATCACTTCTTTTAGCAAATTTATTTTCAGATTTTCTTTTTCTTCCATTTCTAAATGACTTCACATTGTCTTTTAAAGAAAACACAATGAAGCTTTAGGGGGTTGCACTTTGCATCTTTCAATTTATCTTAATATTATTTTTCTTTCTTTTGCGACATGTTTTACTTAGCCACATAGAGGTGAGACACTTTGGCAGAAATGCTGCATCACTAAATACATTCTCATTTTCTGAAAGATTTCTGTATTTTTACCAAACATCTGGTACTCAATTAAGCCAGGGGCCATCAATAAACAGGAGGAATCCCAGGTAAAGAGGCTGGACAGGTAGTCCCTGCTGTGAAACCCATTGGGTATCCCCGGGGAGCTCAGGAGTGGCAGCACATATCAGTAAAACTATCAGTTATAAATCAAAATACTGTGCTATTTAAAAGAACTGCAATAAGGAAGGGGAAATTTGTTTTAGCTATGTGTGCATGAAGTTTTTTTAGTCCTGTTTTTTTTTTTTTTTTTTTTTTTTGTATCTTTTACAAAATCAGGATCATTTTATTGGTTTAAAATCCAGACATAATGTTTCCTGCATTATGTCTAAATTAAAAAGCAAATAAAGACTTTTTTAAATTTCAGATTGTGACTACTCATGTAATTTGCATTGAGCACAAAAACAACATGTGAAGTAAGGATCTAATTTGAGGGCTCATTTGCGTGTTTTAATTTTTAGCAGCAATTTTATACGGTAAGGTTTATGAACACAACACAACCCTTTCATGTCAACATATTTTACTATAAGTTGAAATGAAGTAACAAGTAGTAAAAATAAGATCTCTGAAAATGTATCCATCGCACATTAATATTTTAACAGTTTCAGTGTCAATTTTGTGAACTAATTACTCTGAGTGTGAAGAGTCAGTGGAGAACTAAGGTGGCAGTGAGTTAGTAATTTAAGGTATTGCTAATGCAGCCTGGGATCTTTGTCTAGTTTCAGTCATGACTAAATGTATCAGAGTATAACAGAACAAAGTGGTTATTTATAGCTGAGCCTTTTCTATTTATTTTATTTGTTCACTGAATTTACCTCCGCGATGAATGAAGTATTTTTCATTTATTTATGCACATTTAATCATTTAATAATTTTTTTTCTAAGACCGTTGCTATCATAGCCGTGGCCGTTAATTTCTTCAAATCTCCGGCTCTTAAAACTTAAACAGCGCCCCCTTGCTGGTGATACTTTATAGTAAAGCAATGAGGCAGAGAGGAGGCTCGGCCAGTTGATATCCCTTGTAGAAAAAAAAAAGAATGATCAGCCAGGCAGATAAGGCTAATGGCTAATGTAAGGCTAAGTGTAATTAGCTAAGCTTGTGCCAAGAGAAGCTGGCCGCGTCTCTGCATCAAACCAATAAAGTCAGATAAGTTTGACCACGTGATTCAAATATAAGTCACTTAGCAAAACCACTAAGCCTGGACATGGAGGATAGTGATTTGGGGTTTTTAGTGAAAAATAATGTAAACTTAGACAAAATATCCATTGACTCGGTTGTTGTGGAAGAACCGAAAGCCAGAGGAAACTTTTACGATATGGTTATCAACCACTTGGCATCAATGAAAGACAGAAGGATGGACTTCCTGTTCAGGTAGGATGAGTGAAATCTGTACTATTTACTCCCCACTTTAAGATTTTACTGCTGACTCAATTTCTTATGTAAATTTGTGTGTGGAAATAGTTTTATTCTGGATTTGTGTTACTAAAGTCATTTTACTGGATAGAAAATCAACACTACAAAGAGTGTCAAGACAAGCTTGTTAAAACTGTTCATATTCTCTGTGGACCTGAGTATATTGCTTTATGACGAATAATTATGGAAAGCTTTTGTGCTTTCCACACCAGATAGTTTGGGAATATTACTTTTTGTAATAATGTGTTGGTGTGAAATTTTTTCATAAATGTATAAAAAAGCACAAACCCAGGTGTTAAGTATTCAAGATTATAAGGAAACAGCAGGCTATGATAATAATTTCCTCAGTGATTTCAATCACAACACGACACTACTGCTGTTTTCAATTAGAAACTAAAAAAAATAATGCTGAATGATGGTTCAGCTGGTGGTTCATATTACAAACCATAGTATAAAAAGCAAAGATATGTTTCATATGCTAGTAACCTAATTCCTACCCATAAAATTAGTCAAAAACAATAACAAAAAAGGCCAGCTTACTTTATAAGAAATGCAAAAACCTTGCTGAGAGTTATATTGTACTGTGCAAAGCTGTACTTCTACTTTGCTGGGAGTCAGTGTGACTTTATGATGTTTTTTATGGTGTAGTCCTCTACTGGCTCCTACTATCTTAACAGGATTTTATTATGCATAGTATGCATAGTATGCATAGTACTCCTTCTCTCTTCTTCTTGGCTCCTGTAGTAGGTGACAGATCATTAATCTAGGGATGGGTAAAACCAATAGTTTCCTTTTGATATGTTACTGTATGGTACTGATACTTGTCAATACCACTTCTTTTTGCTCCCTAAAGGAAAATCATACTATTGTGAAGTGTGGATTATCTGTATTGCAAACATGAAATAATAAAAAAAAAGCTTGTAAATGTACATACCTGAAGTAGATGCTAAAGATACTGATAGATTAATGGAAAAATACAATAAATTTGACATATTTGGAGGAAATTATACAATTTCTTGAATTTTAAAAAATCCTGCATTAAAGAAAAATGAAAATATTAAAGGCAACATTATCTTTAGTAACACTAACGTCATTATCATATCCGAGACTAACAAAACATGTGACATCCAAAACAGAAAACGTATGACAGAGCTGACTGTCATACATTTCCCAAACAGAAAACACTTGAGCCTGATCTGGGCTAGGTTTGGCTCTTGTTGCTCACTAATGGAACTGGTTTTGTGTTGTGTGGGTGACATGTGGTCCAGATGTTGGTTGTTGTCTTGAACATAGATTAAGCCAAATGTTGGTTGGGCTAGAAATGGTGAAGAACCATTTTTGACTGCCACACTCGCATGAAGCCATAAATTAAGGCCAAATATAAGCCAAATACAACTGCAGATGTTGGACATAGCTAGAAAATATGGTTTGCTAAAGAATTTTTTAGCATAACATTTTAAATTATAAAGTACCTTAAAAATGAATGTGTAGCTGACCAAAGTGCCATCTAACAAAATAAAAATTAGTACAAGAATAAAAAAATATATCTCTGGCTTCCTCTCACCATTCAAAAACACTTGGTCATTTAAAATTTTCCTTAGGAGTGAATTTGAGTGTGTCTGCTTATTTGTCCAGAGCGAACTATCCAGGGTGTACCCTGCCTTTCCCCCGATGACTGCTGGGATAGGCTCCAACTAACGGCGACCCTGAATTAGAGGAAGAAAATAGGTGGATGGATGGGTTTCATCTCATCAACAATTCGTCTCTGTTTCAGGTTTAATGTTTATCTTTTGCTCACTCTGTAACAAATTTTTCTTTTACCACATTAAATTGATAAATGTCTTTAAAACTGGAAATCAATGGGCAAAACACGATATATTTTGTGAACCACACAGCTTGCATTTGATTATTGAAGCAGGTGACCCAAGGGTTATGTGTTTGAGATGCTCTCCACTGAGGTAAGCTAATGACACCCCAGTCTACCTCTCTATATATCTATAGAGGGAGTTTTATTCAACAAGCTTTATTCCCATTTTGCTAAATGTGTAAGGGTGTTTATGTCTTAAATAATCAACAGTAACTTGATATGCACGTCTTTTTCATGAATAATCACAAAAGAGCAGCAAAGGCATTTTAGCTCCTGTTAAGAAACTTTTCAGGCAACATGAGACACAGTGGCGAAACAATTGATTCAAAGTCTTAAAGCTGTGTTTTAAAGGGTTTTGTAAGAAAAATAGAACATTTTTACCATTTCCTTGAAATATTTGACTTTTCTTTGTCTGTTTGGTTGAAGAAACAACATTTTTACCATTTTTTTATACACACATAATTTGTTACTCACAATAATCTGATCTATGGAGAAATAGACCAGTACTGACCAATAAAACCAGCTGAAAAGTTTTACTCACTGTAAGTATGCAATGCAGAAAATGAACCATATTAACTTTCATGAATCACATTTCCCGGTCCTTCAATATGCAAATATGAAATTGATTTAGGAAAGCCTGCCTTGCCATGTATTTGTCAATGACTGCATAGTTTCACAAATTGCAAAAACAACAAATATTGTCAGTACACATCCGGAAGATTTGGACGAAACTACATGTATTCATCATCTGGATTACAACTTGCTTCATGTTGTTAAGCAATCAAAAACATAGAGACACCAAAAGAATCCGGTTTTACCGTATGTGTTTGGCATGCTTTACTGCAGTGGTTAGCAAACTTTTTTTATCCACACCACCCAAGATAACATAGACTGATGTTCATGACCCCCGCCCCTTGTGACAACTAAATATTTAATAGCGTAATACATTAGATAGCTCATCCTGTGTTCATCTTCTACATATCAGGCTGAAACACTATCAACATTTTTATAGTAATGCAAATTTATTTATATAGCACAATTCAACAACAGGGTGATTCAAAATTCTTTACAAAATAATTAAAACACCAAAAACTTCAAATAAAAAACGATTGAAATGCAGCTGAGAACAGGAGGGTCTTTAATCTGGATTTGTGTGTATAAACTGAGTGTTTCAGCTGATCTGAGGCAATCTGGGAGTTTGTTCCAGACATGTGGAGCATTGAAGCTGAATGCAGCTTCTCCATGTCTTATTCTGGGTTTGGGAACTGATAAAAGACCAGATGCAGATGACCTGAGGTTTCTGGTAGGTTAATATTGGGCCAAGAGGTCTCTGATGTAAACCATTCAGAGCTTTATGAACCAGTAACAAAACTTTAAAGTCTGCCCTCTGACAGACAGGTAGTCAGTGTAAAGACTTGGTCTTGGTGAGAACTCTAGCATCAGAGTTCTGGATTAGCTGCAGGTGTCTAACTGATTTATTAGGAAAATGTGTAAACACACTGTTACAGTAATCACGCTGACTAAAGATAAAAGCATGGACAAGTTTTTCCAGGTCCTGCTGTGACATCAGATCTTTTAACCTTGATATATTCTTAAGCTGATAGTAGCTGATTTTATTATTCCCTTAATGTGTTTTTCAAAGTTTTGTTCTGAGTCCATCACTACAACCAGTGTGATAGAGTGGGAGACTTTGCTAAACTGTTTCTCTCCACAGTGCTCCAGTTAGAGAGAAGGACATGGAGAGACTGGTTCCAAGCACACTTACCAAGGTTTCCAAATAGATGTCGGTGAGGACATGAGGTTGATATATCTGAATGTGTGTATCAACAAATCAGTGAGTCAGTGTATCAGTAAATTGGTGAATTAGGTCCTCCAGAGGTTACCGGAATCGTGCCTTCTCTCAGTCGTAGACAGAAACTTCTCCTCTGCTCCCGCTCTCCGGTTTTTCTGATGTATGGCCTGATTGGTGGTTTTTAGATATATATATATATATATATATATATATAGATATATAGATATAGATATTTTTAGATATATAGAATGAAGCTCTGTGATGTCTCCAAAGACAATAACCTCAGTTTTGTTTTTGTTCAGCTGAAGAAAGTTTAGACACTTCCAGTCATTAATGTCCTCAATACATTTACCAAGATCCTGTACAGAACCTCGGTCTCCTGGTGACACTGTAATATAAAACTGTGTGTCATCTGCGTAGCTATGGTAACTAATTTTGTTATCTGTATGAAATGTCCCAGTGAGAGCATGTAGATGTTAAACTGAAGAGGCTCCAGGATGGAACCTTGTGGAACTCCACATGTAACTCTTGTTTGCTCAGATATGAAGTCACCTATTGACAAAAAATACTCCCTGTTCTCTAAAGGGGGTTTTCCATTATCACTATTCCGCCGTACTCCACTGGCTGGGGAGTGCTCGAATGCTTTTCCATTGCAAATCCAGTCTAAGTCCAGATGCTCTATTGTGGGAGGGGTTAGGGTTAGGGTTAGAGCTAGCCTTAAAATGCCAAATTCAGATATTCATTATCATATGTTTACTAGCACTGCTGTTTATGTGTTAATATGTTAAAAAAATTAAGGAGCTCATTTCACAGATTTAGCTCTGCACGGTTTAATTGTTGACACGGTAATGCAGGATAATCCATGTATCTCAGACTCTGGTTCTCTTGACCCAACTCATGTTCTACACAATGGGCCTTGAGTAAGGTGTGCTGAAGCAGGGAAACATCTAAAGCTGCAGTGTAGTGTAATGGATTGTAACTTAAAATAAAATGGCAATTTAGACTGCATATTCTGCTTCCTCTAAACCAGCTGATATCTGAAATGCTTTTCATTAGTTTGTTTTTCATTTGTTTGTTTTTCCAAAATCATAGACTGATAAAATAGACATTTAATTCTTTACAGAGGGCTAGCAGCCAACGGGCCATCAAAGTAAAACTCTTTTGGTGTTGTTTTTGATTCTGCGTCATCTGCCTGTGACATATCTTTTTTTAATGCTGGCTAACATTTGGCTTGTTCCAGCCCCTCCCCTCTGCCAGGAATCCAGCAGCGCAATTAACAAAAACTCTGATGTCTTATCTGAGACACAAATCGTAGTAAGAAAGAGAGTTTGTGGATGTATGGAGGCAGATATGGAAAACACAAGAGAGTGAGAAAGAGAGAGAGAGTGAGCAGATGTATTGCTAAAAAAGTTCTGGTGATGCAGAATCACCAAAGGTTATTTTTCCAGTCAAGGGGAAAGTGGCGGATCTGTGTTTATGAAGCTTTGGACTGATTGTGCTAATAAACCAAAATGTAATGAGACAACAGTTTGCTGATATAACAGATACAGTCCTGGAATGTGTAAACTGAACCTTATCAGCACATTATGGTACATGGAAACAGTCATTACAGAACTTTCAAAGAATATTTTCCTTCACTTTTACACAAATGATGAACAAAAATGGACCATATCATGTATTGTAACCTTGTGAGTTTAATTTGTGTTCTGTATTGAGTCTTTGCATGATGTTTAGCAAAAAAATAATTTTCTGTTTCTCACTTCTTTGAACTTCTACATCACAGACATGCACAACTTCAGGCATACGTACACAGCAACAGTGATGTTTATTTGAAAGCAAGCTGGATTTAGGTCCATGAAACTCCAGTTAACTTTTAAGGATTCCTTTGAAAAATGTGTCATGCATTTCTCTTTTATCATCGATTATAATAGGCAAATCAGTTAGACACACTAGGAAACACTGAATTCTTTGCAGGAACTTGTAACAGTAACTTTAGCAGAAGTGTAAGTTGGATGTGTAAACTAAACAGGTGTACTTTTATATTTGAAATAATGTAAAAATGTTTAATACATTTCTGTAATATCTGCCCTTCGGGATGTGACTGATTCAGTCTGAGTCTTTATGTACTTTAAATGTCTAAAACATATTGATAATTTGTGGAATGACTTAATGTAGTTCTTTATTTCCACCTACAACACATACATAATGTTGCATATATCTGTGTAAGTCACAGCTTGTTTAATATATATCATTCAAAAGCCAGTTTTGTTATAAAAAAAAAGAACACAGACTGTACTTAACCAAAAGAAAGCAATGTTAAAGTTATAATTATTGTAATAATCACAAGATATAACCACATCCATGATGAGAATCACCTATTCCACATCTCCAAGGTTCATTGGATTTCATACTTGGTGATCTGTTGCTTAATATTTTTAACGGTTGTGTAGCAGTTGTCACCCAGTGACGCAGACCTGTTAAAATCTATGTGCATGCCATCTAACTGCCTCCACCTTGTTTTACAAGAAACATGCACATTGAATCACAAGCTGCTTTACATCTTCAGCATACTTTCTTCTTCCCATCATTCAGATGCAGGTCAATTTGAGTTTTCTTTTGTACAAAGAAAGCTATTCCAGAACTGAACTTGCTTCTTTAAATAGGTTTTGGTCAACTCTAATCTTGTTGTGGATTTGGATAAATACACATATATCCTGGAAAATGTTTTTCCCTTGGATGGATGTTCTGCAAACCTAGATTGTAACCCAAACTAGAGTTTTGCATCAATGCAAAAAAAAAAAAAAAATAATAATAATACAAAAAAATAAAGTTCTTACTATGGAGGCTTACTCTATAAACAGCAAACTCAGTTCACACCTACACACATTAAACTGGTAAATACTTGAGTGCAAATTATTTTCTTAAGTATTCTTAATATCCCTCTTATGCAATTTACCCAATTGGTGCTTATTTAAATATTTTCTGATTAGCTGATTACAGTTCTACAGATGTGTTTAATTACTTTCACTAAAGATTTATTACTTTCAGTGATTTTGAAGTGAATGATCGGGTTGTCATTATGATCAAAATGTCATCATTATCTAATTATATTTGGACAGTTTATTTGTATTAACCTTGAATCATGGCTGCATGGAGTGACCAGTTACATGTTATTCCACATTAATATTACACTACACCCTACATCAGCATACCAACAGCAAAGAAACCACAATGGTAGTTTCTATGTAATAACCAGGATCTCTAAAAGCTCTATCTACTCCTGTAGACTATACACTTCTGTCTTTTTTTTCTATCCTCTCTGGTCAAGTTCAGCAATCCAATGCAAAGTTAATAACACAAACATTTTTTTCTAAATAAACAAATCAACAAATAAAAAAAATCACATCATCAAGGGGCCTTTATTTAGTTCCTGTTTACAAAGCAAAATTGCCAACCCGGACTATCCTTCTGCTTGCTTTACTGCTGGACAAGACAATAAAAAAAATCAATAAATAAAAAAAAATCTTGGTTATCGTAAACCAAGATTAAGAAATATGAGTTCCCACTTTTAACAATAAGTCAGAAACAGTGTTGAAACTCTACCTGTGATTAATACTTTGGTATGTGGCACCAAGGCGAGGGTGACACGGTTGAATCATACCTCACAAATCATTAAAAAAAAAAGCTACAAAATGCTTTTGTAGTCACTAATGATCCAGGTGTTGAAGTAAAACTGATGTTAACATTTAGTCATAGAATTGTATCCTAAATGGACTAAAACTGTGAGCTTGTCTATTATTGTTGTTAGCTGGATCTATATTTCAGGTGAAATGGGATGAGATAAGGGCTGAGTCCTTAACAAGTTGCATGTAGATTAAATGGACTGTATTTTTATAATGGTAGGGCTTGGCCCGAAGGAAATATCAAACGTTCAACAAGGTGCCACTTTTAAAAAGCACTTTTAGTGCTACTTTTATACAGTTGCAAGTGAGAACATTTCCTAATGATTTCCGAACAACGCAGATTTTGACAGCAAGCTTTGATATTAGTTTGAGTCTTTTGAATTAAATATTCAATTGTTATCCATCCATTAGCTAACATTTCTGCCCTAATGGGGTCGTGGGGGGACTGGAGCCAATCCCAGCTGACATTGGACGAGAGGCGGGGTACATCCAGTTCCCAGTTCGACAGTCCATCACAGGACCAACACACACAGACAAACAACCATGCACACAAACACTCCTATGGGCAATTTTAGAGTCTCTAATCGGCCTATCTCCAAAATCGAGATACAAGCAACCTGCTTGTCATGAGGCTACAGCGCTAACCAGCGAACCACTTTACAGCCCTATTCAATCGATATAATTCAAAAGTTCTAAATCCTGATATAGGTGGAAAAACTACTTTAGATTAAGTTCAGTAAAGTGATTCTGTTTAATGTTTTTTTTACTTATTTATATCTAGAATAAATTAAATATGTTTAAATCTGTTAAGTTTGAGTATACCATTCACTAGTCACACAAACTGAACTTATCTAAAAAGATAAAACATCTACATTAACGTGCCTTGTTTTTGTTATAAACTAAAAACTACAGTGCTTTAAAGCGTGATTACATATCGTCACATAAATTGATACTGTGCTGGAAAAAGAACCAGATCAAAGATCAAAAGCAAAACATAATGAAAGTATCTCATTTAGCATTAATCTCAAACTATTTTATAAGCAAAAAAAATATATAAAGAATATTATAATATGGTATTGTGGATGTCGGAGGAAAAAGGACAAGACGGTTAGCTCTGAGTCCGCACAAACTTTATTTTTCACCTCTCACAT
>JBAMHX010000009.1:7008400-7019465 GCA_037177515.1 Pseudomugil tenellus | reverse complement strand
CTCTCTGTATAAAAAGGATCCTCACTGTGATGAGGAGAGAGTGCAGGAATGAACCTGACAGATAAAGCAACCACCCAGCTGCTGTAAAAACATTAACACAAACATTGACTTGGAAAAGAGGAATAACTAAAAAAAAAAAAAAAAAAACACAAGCATGAAGTTTCCAGCTTGTGTTTCTTTTTGGAGTATGGACACAGAAAGAACCCCGTGACAGTCCTGAATACTTTGAAGTGCGGATTTGAAGTAAGCATCCGTCATACTGGTGCACTGTGCTGTTATAATTCGAAGGATACTTTGGATCCACACTTAAAATTGCGCACTTTATTTGGGGCCGAATAGCTTATCCTTAGCTTATCCTTCGCGGTCTCTAATCACCCAGATGTTATTGCGTGCCTGATAGAAAAGTATTACCAGCGGTTGAGATCTGTAGAGGACTTTTTTTTAGGCATATGACTAATTAATTTTCTAACACACATATTTGTTCCAGCCATAGACTGTATGTAAGAGGTTCTAGCAGACAAGCTGGGACGGCAGCAGCAGTGTGTATCATGACCACAAATGAATTTTATTACATGCATCATGATTACTTTTCAGGATGCATGGTGGGGCAGTTGGTTAGAACTTTGGCCTCATAGCAAGAAGGTTGCTGGTTTGAGCCTCAGCTGGGGAAAGTCCAAACAGTGGCCTTTTTGTGTGGAGTTTGCATCTTCCCCCCGTGTAAGTGTGCGTTCTCCAGCTTCCTTCCATAATCCAAAGACATGCACCTTGGGGAACACATATCTTTTATGTCTTAATATCTTAATATCCAGCCTACATTTTGATATTAAAATATTCTACATTTCTGGGATTCTTCTATACGTGAACCAATCTCACCAATCTGACCCAAAAGTTTGGGAGCTCAGATAAATAATAACCTTTCACCAAGTGAAGTTAACCAACCCACAGCGCTCATGCATGCACTCAATCATGACATTATAAATGCTTAAGGCAATTAAAAAGTAGCCTATCTGAACATTTGAAGAACTTAAATCTTTTAGTTTACAGACTAAATCATTTACTTTTATTATTTACTTTACTGAGTGACCCAAAAGTCTTGAGACACACTCTAAAGTCTCATTTCCACCATGGAGTGCAGGTCGAGACATGATGGGTAGGATGCAGACATAGTCTATAAACTGTTATCTTATTCCCTGAGATATACTTGCTGCTGGCGACCCATCCACGTTGAACATATATCACACATTCTCAGGGAGCCTTTGGGACATAGTTTGCATGTGTTTACGCAAAAGTACATTGTATCACATTTGTACCACATATGCGAGGTGTAATATTGACTTGAACACTAGAGGCGCTCATACACAAAAGCATTAAATAAGCACAATGGCGGATAGTTCTGAAGAGTGACTCTTGAATGTTGTTCAGAGTCACCACCGGTGGTATGCACCATGTCTTTTGTTATTGTATTGGTGCTGATCACCAAAAGGAATAGATGACAACAAGCTACACATTAGGCCCTATTGACCCATATGAATTGGCTCATAATGCACTGATAATGTTCATTCAGTCAGATGATAACATTCAAATCAGTGGTTTAGATTTTGTGGGAGTTCCATGTAAATCTGTCGGATTACTCAGCTAGTAAAGCTTAAGTAGTTACCATGTGCCAGTAAAGAACGTCAACCATGTGTCACACTGCTGACTCATTGGGTGTTTGAACATGTTCAAAATCAGTGCTTTACACGAAAGCCATAGTACTTACTCACATTGTACTCTTGAACTACCAAAACTTTTCCTGACTTTTATTTGATTTTCATTTGATCCTGGAAACAGGCGTGTGTCAGAGCCAAGAAAAAACCAGTAACAAGCATGGGTCAGAACCAGGCAATCAGATTGAGGGATATCCAGGAACAGACGCGGGTCAAAACCAAGCAATCAATCTGAGAGTAATCCAGAGGCAAGTCGAGGTTCAAATGAGAAGGTAATAAAAGCAATCCATAAGGCAGGCAGGTGAGTCAGAGCCCAGGAAAGGAAAGAGGATGAGGAGATGAGGACTGGAAAAGGCTGAGAGAGTAGATAATGTCCGACAGGGAATGACTGAAGCAATGCAGGTTATATTGCTGTGAGCGAATGAGAAGCTGGTGCAGGTGATCAGGTATAATGAATCTGGTGGCAG
Source organism: Pseudomugil tenellus (assembly GCA_037177515.1). Classification (NCBI taxonomy): domain Eukaryota; kingdom Metazoa; phylum Chordata; class Actinopteri; order Atheriniformes; family Pseudomugilidae; genus Pseudomugil; species Pseudomugil tenellus. The sequence continues at coordinate 7,017,292 of JBAMHX010000009.1, read as the reverse complement.
GTGAAGGTGATTAGGTCCGGAGCTGGGTTGTGGCAAAGGCAAGGCATGACAAACGGCCACATTTTAGTAAGCTGTATTCACAGCCTTTATATATAACTCATGACTTTATGACTGTTTTAATTCAAAACATAAACAAATAAGAATACTGCAGGGAAACCTTATTTCAGTAAACTTTTGCTTTTTTTTTGGAGACCATTTTCATTATTTTGCAGATACTTTTCACCAAAATGAAAGACTCCTCAAACAAAACAAGTCCACAATCTTTGATTATTTTTTATGTGGATGTGAGCAGCATTCTGTAAAAGATTTTTAAAATAATCACTAATGATGTGATCATCATTTCAGTATTGTCTGATACTTTTTTTTTGCACCCTAGAAGACATTTGTTTTGAGGGACCAAAATAACTGCATCTGACACGAGCAGTGTTGGTTCTTTCTTTAAATAACAAACACAGCCTGCTGTTTGTACAGACAGTAATATGATGAAGAGGATCGCAGTGAATGACAATTGCAATTATAGAACAATCTAAAGTCATTCAATATAATTTCAGTTGCAGCTGAGGACACATGCTTTGTGTGTTGGTGCTGTTCAATTACACACAGTTTCAGCTCTGTGGTACACATTCGGTTTTTTTTCTTTGTTTTGTTATCACAATTAGTACATTATTCTGTCCTCTTCATGATGTTATTCATGTGATTCACCACGTATTTTGTGAACATACTGTGTCCCCATTCAGCATCAAGTGTTTCCATCCATTATTTTATTTGCAGCAGACTGAAGCTTGGCTCCTGCTTTGTATGGAATGGATTTTTTTCCCTGCTTGTTTTATCCAAATCACAGCTGCACACTAACACATGAAGCATGTGATTTGTTGGTGAAATTGCCCTGTAAAGGACAATAGATCCAGTTAAAGACATGCCAGTTACTCAGCTTTCTAGAAGACACAAATCACACGTGGAAATCCTTTAAATAAATTTCACAGTTTTAAAGCTTGAATATAAATTAACTTACCTACAACTTTAAGGAAATGTGTATTGGGTTTCTGCACATGTGCAAAAAAACTGTGCTGACTTTATATTTTCCACATCCTCCGTTAAAAAGATAAAAGCAATGCAGTGACAGTATGTGCAAAAGAAATGTTAGAAGTTGGAGTAAAAGTGAAGTAAAGCACTCACATCCATTTTCCAGACTTGCTAAGACTATTAGACCCACCATATTCAACAAGGACTAGATGTTTGAAAATACCAAGAAGTTATGTCACTACGTACATCATTACTTTGAAAAAAATCTGATCAGCTTGAACGTGCGCGTACGGATTTTCAAATAGAACACATCAGAAGTGCATGTAGATGTGTCAGATCTGATTATTACTCATCTGATTTAGATGTTTATGCAAACATGCTGTTTGTTGGGGGTCAGACTAGTTGCTTTTACGAAGTATACTTTGGAAGTATTGTGCTTCAGTGAAAGGAGTAACACAACTAAGCATGAGGGTAGCATCCCACAAACAATGGGCCAAATCCCCATGTTGGTATTTTGTGTCATCTTAAGTTCAGTAATGCAACTCATCACCCCTTTCAAAGTGAATAAGAAGCAAACTTATTAAAACTTGACAAGAATCTGGACAAAAATCTTTGGGATAGGAGGTAGGCTATTGAGCTTGTTTTTTGGGTAAGGTGGGGTGGACGGTTGAAAAGCATAATTTTTAATGCATCATCTGTTAACTTATTCTGTATTTTACACTATAAAACAATCTGAACTACATTTACCGAAGTTGGTGGGAATAATGATGCATAAATAAAGTGCAATTCAGTCAATGGTCAAACAGGACTTTCTAGATGCAGCTCCTGTTTTGTGAGTCCATGAGTCGTCTCTGAAGGACTTAAGCCAGGCTTAAGTGGGTGGTGGCTGTAAGCATACCTGGCCACTCTTAGGCTCCATTCATGGTCAAACAAGAAAAGCTTAATAATTATTCAATAACGCTTCAGGATTAATCTGCTATTCAGCTGAAGTGTGTATCATGGCAGAGAGGAGTTTATTTAAACTGTGTGACTGTGGCATACTGTCACACTCATGCATTCCTCAACCACTCCTTAGGGACATCCCACGTGTATATTTGGTTTGCCTCTAATTGAATTGCTGGTATGTGACAATGCTGCTACATGTCTGCACCTCATGGTTTGTATTCTGGCAAAAATGTATATTTAGTATTTATAAAACAATTTATTGCAGAAGTGGAAAAACTTCTGAAATATGGAAAAAAAAGTAATGTTTTATATAAAAGTAGTGGACTGTATGAAAAACCAATGTAAATTTTAGCACTCTGTAATGTTGCATTCCTTCTAATAACTTGGATATTTCTGAGGATAACAAAGAATAAAGCATTTAAGTTCTTATTTTGTTATATTCCCTTTGTAATACATGTGATTAGGAAGTTTCTTGTTGAAAATGCATAGGCATGAAGGAAGAAGACTTATTGCATGTATACAAACTGCGACATTGACCCTGTTCCAACCCTATGCCATCACAGAATTCAAGTTTTTGGGTTTGGTGGATGGCTTTTCACCTTCAGGCATCTGTAGCTCAGGAGGAAGACCAGAAAGTTTGATTCCAGGCTTCCTCGACTACATGTTGAGGTGTTCTTGGGCAAGGCACTAAACTCCAAGTTGTATAAGTAAAAGTCCATTTACCATTCAGTTTAAAGCGTATAGCCTCTAGTTTTTTCCTGAAGACACCAATTTAATACCGATTGCTTAGAGCACATCTATCCATAATCCTTCTGGGCCCACATCAGTCAACTTTACCTGTAATGGTGTATCCTCACTCATACATGTGTATTTGTCCACACTATGTACTTTTTTGTGAATGTAACTTTGTACTGAGTTACTCAGTCTGCAATCTCTTTCTCAAGCAATTATATAAACTGTTGGTGAATGATGGGAGTTTAATTTTGGCCTTTTGTATGCTGTTTACATGTTTTCTCCAGGATTCTTGAGTTTGTTTTAGTGATGATTTTGCATAATTTCAGTAAGGAAGACTTTTTATGCATGTTTCATTATGAAATGTCTTGAATATTCTTCCTGCCTCACTTTGGCATCTATGTTTGTGTTGAAAGTTTTAAATCTGTTAGATCAGATGATCAGCTGCTGCTGGTCATCCCATGTTTGAAGTGGAATCTCAGAGGTGACAGGACCTTCTTTATCTTTGTCCTGTAATTATGGGACAATTTTAATTGTTTAGTTGTCCCATAATCACAATTGATTTTAATTGTCTTATGTCATCATTTTTGTGTTATCTTCTCTATCTCAGATGAACAGCGATTTGACTCAATGGGTGGATAGTTCCACTTTTTCACCCCATCAGTCATTTTCTTACAATCACTACTTCTTCCTGCCATTTCTATTCATTCATCTATCTATAGAATTTTAACTTTAAGCAGCAAAACATTGGCTTATCAAATTATCAAACCATCCTTATTACCTAATGAAACAGCACTTTGTTTCAGATGCAGTGAAAATATGTGATGTGAGGATATCTTGAGACTGTTAGAGGTATTTCTAAAAAAGTAAAGAAAGACAATTACCATAATGGCTGTAAGGTTTGGGGAGGGGAATTTTAGCATGGTTATGCCACACTTTTTTGCAAACGACCGTCATGGGAAAACTACAACAGAATGTGTGTATTTACTTATTACTCATGCAGGATGCCATTGAGGGAAATCATTGTTGGCAGTGTCATAGACGTCCTCATGCCTGACTACTTGGGAGTAGGCTACTCACTGCTGCTTTAATAAATGCAAAATTACAAGTGTACACAGAAAATCCTACATTTTTCTCTTTTAATTTAAATTTTGATCCACAGCTGTTGGAATATTTCAGAGTAAAGGACTGACTTGTTATCTGACAGTCTAGCAAAGTATCTAATCTCTGGGATCATGACTTTAAAACAAAAATGTCTTACTGGAGTGCTGAGCTGCAGTAGCTCCAGAAATCATGAGGGATCATATGTGTATGTACTCCTGTTTTGAGGATATAATGTTTTTATGCATTCTTTGACCCCCCTTCCCCCACCTCCTACACGCCCCACCAAAAGACAATTTCTTTGGTAATAAATTCATAAACTTGGGTTTAGTCTTCCATCAGGTTACAGTTATTTGGGCGTGTAGATACAGTCAGCATTTGTTTGACTGACAAAGAATCACAATTAAACATGGTGTGTGTCATTCATTTCATTCGTGCACATGTGTGTTACACGTGCTTTCCACAACTTACAGGAAACTTGTTTATTTAGTATTGAACTGCTTCTGATTATCTAGACATGCTAAGGAAGCTAATTTAATTCCTTTCAGCTATTCTATGAGAATATACAGCATAGCAGGCAGGTAATGACACTGACAGATAGAGCTTTGCATGAAAGAGATGGAAAGGGTGATGAGAGAGAAATATGAAGAGGTTACAGAGGGGGTATGTTAAGGAAGTGAGGGGTTACTCAGGATGAGCTTTGGTTACACTGTCAAAGAATACAAAGTGTCAAGAGAAAAGAGAATGGAGAGGTCACTACATCCAAAGAGCTGTATTTTACTGTCACAGTGTGACAGGTGAGAGGGCCTTGGAGTTTAAAAAAAAAGGGTGTTACACAGATAAAAGATTACCTGTCACTAAGAGGCAATGCACTGACAAAACAATGTGAGCTCAGTGATTCTGCTTTAAGGTATTCTTACTTAAAAATAAGAATATTATTTTCTACATTATTTCTACAACACTCCTCAGCAAGTTAGAAAAGATCCCAGTCAGGACGTCACAAAATTTAAAAAGGACAGGATTTGTTGGTTAAGTTACCATCAAGACTACAGTTTTCAGCCTCTGGGGCTCAGAGCGTTGCCAACCTGCAGGTTTTTGTCAGAGGGAAACACCTGCAGGATAGCAGCCCTCCAGGAATGGATTTTAACATCTCTAATACTTTCAGTTACAATAGGGGTACATGTGTAGGAGGTAAAGTAGCAATCCTTTCCTTTCTTTTAAGACATTCTGAATAAATCATCTGCTTTAATAGTAATAAAAATTCAGAAGTCCAATTGTTATTGATGGTGCATACAATGTGAATTGTAGCCTTTCCAACATGCCATGACCATGAGTCATGTGTTCTTAAGTCATCTCATTGTCTTTTTTATAGTTTCCAAGGAGACATGATTGGATATATATATTTGTTGTACTTTTGTTTAATTACCTAGGTGTAACAAAAAACAGATGAGAGCCGTTGGATATGCTGGTAAATGTCAATTTCTCTTGTCTTTATGCTTGCTAACAATGTTGGCTTTCTCAGACTCAACATGTCAAATGGCTGTTGGTTCATATAATGTCAAAAGCAATTAATGTAAGGTGCTAGCTGATATTAAAAGTAGAGTTAATGATTTAAATACATTTAAATCATAAACCTTTAAACCTTAAATACCTTTAAACCTTAAATACCTTTAAATCTTAAATACCTTTAAAGCGTTTATGGTTTAAATACCTTAAATCATTCAGACATTATTAGATACAAACATGTGAGCTCACATTAGCCTCATTTATTTCAAACAATACTTTGTTTAGGGTTGTTATTAAAACAGTCCTTCAGTTTCCTTTAGTCAGTGATAATGAATTGAAGTGGGTAATGTATAAAATGCATCAGCATTGTCTGGGGGTCCCTTTGACTAGTTCCTGTCCTCGGGGCCCATGAATTGCTGAAAGGGCAAGGGTCAAGGTTGCCTTTCAGGCTTGAATAAAACCCATTCACCTCTCTAAGTTTCAGTCAGCTAGCATTGTTTCAAAACGCCACTCTCACATTATCAGTCTTTAAGTTGTAATTTATACTGTTACTACAGTTTTTCTTGCATTCCTTTTTTAACCATTTTTATAATATTCCATCAGTTGTCCGAAATACCGTCCCCACTCAAAAAAAAAACAAACAAAAAAAAAACCAAAAACCATATAAAACAAAACTAGAAAGTGCTTCACATGAATTCCAGTCTGGCAAAATGCAAGGTGTTGTACGCATGAGCTGCGTAATGTTGGATCTGTTTGCTTTAGAAGTGTGGAATTTGTTTTCTGTCCATCAAACAGAGCATTGCATTACTTCATTATTAGAAGTAACGTTAGACAAATAATGGTGATTGATGCAATGACGTAAATAAATCACTAGATTGCATTCCACACAAAGTTATGGTCTGTGTCAAATATGTTCCCTTCATTCATTCATTCATTCATTCATTCATTCATTCATTCATTCATTCATTCATTCATTCATTCATTCATTCATTCAATCATTTTGTTCTTTTTATTCATTCATTCCTAATGGAAATTACTGGAAAAAAGAAAAAAAGGAAAAGTTGCCTGTTGATTGTTTTACAGAAAGGCCTAGAAAATCAAGAAGTAGAAAACCATGCTTGCTCTTTAAAAATGACTTACTTAAACTTTAACTCTAAACTTTGACATGTACTACCTGCTGCTTGCACATTTAGAGCATCATGTATTATGAGTGTATCTGTTATGCATGTCAAGAGAAGTTTGTCTTCACTCAAAACAGATGTCTCTTCACTCATTTGGAAACAAACTTATCCCAAGCCCAGACAGAGAAATGTTTTCATCCCATATGGTTTATATCAAACCAGTGATATAACGGCAAAGAGTCATTCACTAGTTTGTTTCTGGTACTCTTGATGAGGAGAAATTAAAACATAATGTAGGAGTTTCTAAGACATTTAATGATCTATTTCAGCATATTATTACACTCACAGTAAGCATCAATGCTGATATTGCACAACTTCAGCTAAATCTGCTCCACTCACTGTGTGATCAGAAAGAAGTTCATCATTGAAACCAAGGTTGAAATAAATGTGTGAGCCTAAAAAAAGTGGTCAGAACAACAGTAGAAATCTTAGATAAAATTAAACTGTAAAGATTTAGTCCAACCAATCGGTGAATATATTTTTTTCTTAATGCTACAGCTGTATAGCAAACATGTATTTAACCTGGACTGGAAAATGTAAATAAAAGGAGAATTTAAAGACTGTGACAATGTGTTTGACCTCACACAATTACATCTAAAAGCTGAACTGCGTGAGTTAAAGAGTGTGTACACGCACTTTTTCTCACACTCCTGAAAACTAACTTTACCTGGTCATCAAGTCTTAATGCTTGTTTTACAGTTCCTGTTATTTCAGTCCTATTATACCCATGAACATGCTTGACATACACAAGTATTAGCTTTGAAACTTATCCAAAACCAACAGAAGTGACAGCCTTCTTAAACAGTTTATGTGTTTTGTATGTGTGTAGTTCATGATAGGGTTTCCTTAGTGAATATGTATAAGGTTTCCAATGTGGACGAAACCAGAGTCCCATCTTTCTGCACAGGGCCTGAGGCGTACAACCAGAAAGTTTCAAATGAACCAGCTCACAGTTGCAGAATCACGTTGAGTCATACATGCAATTTTGTTTTGCTTGTTTGCTTTTTACTTTAAAGTACTCTTTATATACATGAAGTGTAACTTTAATTTAAAACAGTGACTTGCCACTTCTGAACTCAACATTGGCGAGGCCTGATCCTCAGCTGCATCACCATGGTTTTTGTTTGCTTTTTTTGTTGTTTGTGTGCCAAGCAGAATAAATAAATCTCTCACGCAAGAATGTGATCAATTTGTTGTTTTAGAGCAACTGTGTAAGTTAAATAAAAAAATCTCCTGCCTCCCACCTTCATTCCATTCAGACTTTTCATCCAGTTACATCACGTTGGTTTCATAACGTTGAAAAACTTGCTTCATTCCTTAATCTGTTGTATAATTCTGATTCTTGCAATCTAAGTTTTCATTCCAAGCCCAGTTTTAAAAAAAATATGAAGAATCCTTTGTTCTTTCCCAATTTGGGATGAGTGGGTGGGGGTCTCATTCTGTCTTTCATATTTACAATTCACATTATTTTACGGCCCTCTTAGTGTATTTTTACATCTGCTTGAAGTTTGTCAACAGTGGCCCAGTCAAACAGCACTGTTTTAATGTGCATGTTTAAGCTTCTGGCATCAATAATCTGTAATAACAGATTAACTGTTTAGTAGAAACAGATAATAGTGATGCTACCAGATACAATGGCATTGAATCAAACCAACAGCTGTAAATCCTCCATCAATGTTTTTTGCCACTATGCAATAATGGTTTACATCAGCAAGCAGAATTTCTAATTTGTTCATGTGAACAATGTTTCCTAGCAACCATAAAAGTGTTTTTTTAACATGCGAAATCACCATTAGTCAAACCTGTCTAGTGATGCAGGCATGTATTTCATGACGTCTCAATTTCTCAAAGCCTTACATCACTCATCTTTGTCTTACTATATGTAAAATATGTATGAGTGTACTGTTCCTCTCCCAGTACGCATGAGTAAAAGAAAATACGCAAACATGTTGAACTGGTTGCCAACAAACTTTGCCAAACAAACACAAATAGTTTAAATTAAACTCAACCCGCCAGTCTGTTTAAGGAAGAAAAACATTTTAGAAGCAAAAGAACAAGGAAACAAAAGCCATGCTGTTCCATTGGATTAGTCTTTCCAATGAAAAGAGCATCTGATGTGATGCATCATTTTCATTTCTTTTATTAAGATCAAACTTGTACAAACATGTTCTTTTGAATGAAAACAGATAATAAATAAATGGAAAATGAAAAGGAATTTTGAATTTGAATTTTGCTTTCTTTATCCCAGAGTGAGATTGCAATGTATTAGTGTGTTTTTTTTTCTTTTTTTTTTTTTTGGGGGGGGGGGGGGGGGGTTCCACCAACACATGACCCCCCCTTCGTTAGATGGTGCAAGGTCTTCTTCTGGGAGGTTTTCCAGCGATGCGTACCCAAACCCAGAAAC
>JBAMHX010000009.1:6988897-7004672 GCA_037177515.1 Pseudomugil tenellus | reverse complement strand
CCCCCCCCCCCCCCCCCCCCCCCCCCCCCCCCCCCCCCCCCCCCCCCCCCCCCCCCCCCCCCCCCACACACAAAACATGAATACCTCTTCATTAGATGGTGTAAAGGCTTGTTATGAGGAGTGTTGCAGAGGTGTGGGCCTAAACGCAGGAACAGGCAAGAGGCAGCGGGAATACAGACCAGCATAACTTGTATTCTGAGGGATCAGCGCTAAACCAGATGACCGTAGCACCACATTAACACAAACACAAAGCAATAACCCAACAAACTGAACAGAAAACCAGGCCATGAAATACACAGAACAAGACCCAGGTGTAGCTGGTCCCATATAAACAGATGAATTAATGAGCAGAGGATAAAAAGGAGGTCTACAAAATAAAACAGGATTCCAAAATCAAAGTCCAAAATCAAAGTCTGCATCCAACCTATAAACTCCAACATGGCTAGCCGGAATGATTCCAGTTATTCCCAACACCAGCTTTATTGATCCCTTTCTTCCAGCTCTGATCCTGATGCCCCAGCAGATGGCTGCAAGCTGATTGTACTTTCCATAACAGACTTTTAGTAGATGTGCAAAGTCTGGGAACAGACATTGAATGACCTGTGCTTCTTTAGGATACAGTCTGTCCCTTCTTATAGATGTTGTGTTGAATTTCCAGTCTAGCCTGTTATCTAACTGATCTCCAAGGTACTTGTATTCCTCCACTTCCTCCACTGTACCTCTTCTCCCAGGATATTTATTTCCTGTTAGCCCTATAGGTAACAATAACCTCCTTTTTAAATTTGTGTACAAGATGTGGGGATTGTTTCCACTGTATTTTTCTTTAGTACATTCAAACAGGATTTCTAAGATATACATTTTAATCGTGACAATGTCGAAGTGTTGCAGTGGGTGTAAATGGGTTTTTTTCACTTCTTGGCCATCATATAGAAACTCATTTAACATGAAACATAAATGCGTTATTGATATCATGGGTATCTGAAGATATTTAATTTTTATAGCTTGTTAAAATGAGGTTACAACATCAGTGTGTTAAAGAACACAGATGTGGTTCATTATTGGCACCATTCACCATGATGGCATCATCCTGCAGACAGCAAGATGTCTCTAAAAGGTTCTGCAAAGACACTGAGTCGCACAGTCGTAAAAAAAAAACAGATGACAGTTAAATAAAAGCTGTTTTCTATATGTTTTCAACAAAAATAACATAAATAAAAAAACATTATTTTAAAAAAACAACAACTCAAATCTGAAATTGAAGCAACAATTTATTTATTTGTGACCCCCACCCCCTAACCACACACACAGACACAAACAATTGCAGTTTAGTTTTTTTTTTCCTTTTTTATTGCTGTCACACTTAACTGTAAAAACATCTGGTTTTTTTTTTTTTAATAGAATCAATTTTGCAGAAGTGAAAGCACTGAAAGTGCCTTTGAATATCTAGACCAGTCACTGAGTGTGTATGTGAGTGCATGTGAATGCGTGTGTGTCCCTGGAGGGATCTGTGTGCTAACCTAACATGTTTACGCAGTGCTTCATTGCTGGTAATGATATAATTGACTGTCGGGTTTTTTCTTATTATGTGGCTGCAGAGCGAGTGATGCTATCTGTAAACCGCCGGCGCCAATCCAATAGAATGCAAGAAAACAAACTAGGACAAAAAAATATGGCTGCTGTCACAGCTTTCGTGCGGAATGTGGTTTCATGTGCTGTACACATTGGACTGCCGTTTGTAAAGGTGGTGCTACTTGCACTGTTTGTGTATCTGACAGAAATGTTGCACATATTGTACTTTTAAACACAGTAAACCTTGCAGCAGATGGTAAATCTAAGGATACTGCATAACCTGCTTTTACTTTCACATAATTAAATCAAGTTAACTGAATTCCTCATGTGACTTCTGTCTGAAAGAAATGAGCTTGTTTTCTATTTGTTGTGAACCTGCAACATTGTGTCTAAATGCCTTTGTGTATTGCAAGACATCATATTAAAAGACTGACATTGTAGAAAATAACATAGCCATAGCCAACATATCTTTTCCTACCTGCTTATCATGATGATAACTTCCCATTCCACCACATTCCCACAGTAATCTATTGGATTGAGAGCTGGTGACAGTGAAGGCCATTGCAATATAATGAACTCATGAAATGAAATGAACTCATGAAAAATATTTTATTAATCCCAGTGGGAAATTTAAATTCTGTAGTCATTTGGTTGAGCTGATTGTGGTTTTTTTTAGCTGGAACAAAACATAGGATATAGGACATAGTTGACATAATTGTCTTGAGCAGGTCTTGAGAACTCTGGGACTGACACCATCTGGACTTGCAGCCTTGTTCTGGTTTAGTTTCATCAGTTGTTTCATGACTTGATTACAGGAGATAGACAGAGTGGAGCAGAGTGGTTTTCAGGAAGTCCTGATGTGGAAAGAGATGAGGTTGTGTTACTCATTACCATGTTCAAGAAACAAGTTGGAGACGATCTGAACTTTATGACATGGAGCATTTTACTTCTCAAAGTCTTCATCAGAAGATGAACATTATTGTCATAAAGGAATGGCCATATAAATGATGCTCATTAGGTGCCAAATTGTCTCCAGAAGCTATCTTCCCACACCAATTTAACACCTTTATGATCCACTGTAGATGCAAAGCGTGATTGAGCCATGGTTTAATGTTGTTTAAACCAAATTCGAACCTTAACATTGTTTTGGCAAGTCTTTGTGAATTATAGCTTCAGTTTCCTGTTCTAAACTGACAAGTTGCATATTGTGTGGTCTTGTGTGATGTGTGACCAGTGAAATCCGATTTCTTCGTCATTTTGATGCTCAATTTAAAATTCAACAAGTTCTCTTGTGACCACATGCATTGATAACCATTACCAAGAAATTAAAGGGATGTACTTTATAAAGTGGCTAGAAACTTGAGCGTACTACTTAAACTAGGTCACATAATTAAATGATATGAGAATGATTTCACTCAGAGTAGATATAATGGCTCAGAAGTGCAACAGATGTTGATGTTTTACATTTAGTTGAATAGCATATTTGTGTATCGGGTAGTTTATTTAACTCAAGTATTCTATTTAGATGTTTAGGATGTGTCTCACTAAACATCAAGCAAAACATTAAAGTCAGCACAGCACCTTTGCCAGATTCCATATTATGACATATCAGCTTGTTTAATCTTACTCGTAACTATGTGCCTGGGCCTGTAAACACACAACTGTACAGAGTAATTACCCATCTGAACATACTGTATCTATTTGACGGGGTGTTTTTCTTTTTTACCTGAAATCATAATCAGAAAACCTACAAAAAAATGTCTTTGGCATGGTTCACAGTACAGACAAACCACAATGTGATATAGACATTTCCCAGTGAAAGCCTTCTGTTATTATATCTACTGGATGCATGTGTGCAGAAAAATATTTGGCAATTTGGCAACCAGTCTTGATATGATCTTTTTATGGTGATTGCACTTTACATTATTATAATAATTAACAATAGGAAAAATTATTGTTCATGAAAAATAAATCAAACAGACTTGTAATTATAACAATGTAACTTATGTTACAAATGTGCAATGTTCTCAAAGCACTTTGAGAAAATTGACTGGTGTTTCCTTATCGCAATGTTTCCTGGAAGTTCTGTAGAACAATTAAGATTTCCTTTCTACAAATTTTTCTTTTCAAATGGACAGGGACAGGAAGTGCTAATTGTGTTAAAATATGAACCTGAGACCAAATACGAGAACATAAAGTAAAAACAAGTATTATCTGCATGAACTGCAGGACAGAGATGCATAACTAGACCTTCAGCTGCCAAACAGAAAATCTGATAAGTTCTTGAAGAAGTTGGTAAAATCCTTTAAATGTTTCCCACTAATCTATAGTGGACAGACTGGACAGTGCAGAGGGCAAGGTGAGATAGCGCCTTCTCTGTAACGGAAATAACAGAGACCCTAGTCTGATAAGAGCTGTGAGGAACTGTCCCGGCTGCTGTGTGCTCTACATGGATGAGGTGATAACACAAATCAGCTCACAGGATCCCTTGAAAACATGATAGAGCATCATGTGTTGAGAAGCACAAACCTCTTCACAAAGAATGAACAGGTCCAAATAATAATAATAACAATAAAAAAAAAAACATGATATACTCACAAAAAAGTAAAAATGCCAAAAAATAAATTCATGCTTTCATTAAAAACTAAAGCTGCACAAATACTGTCTGGTAAAAGTGATCATAGGTGTAAAGATCTCCGGTTAACTCAAATAAAATTTCCATACTCAATATATGCCCGACTGTATCAGAAGACAAAATAGAAATCCTCTCATAAAAAAGTTACAAAATTATTAGAAGAAAAACTAAAACTTGATCGATTAGTAGATTTATCTTCACATTATTTTAAGAGAACATGTGTACTTTTTTGTTAAAAGGAATGTAAACTTGACTGACTGAATGAAATGTGTTTATTTATTTTGCTCTAGTTTTAAAAAAAAAAATATTTATTTCTATGTCATATTTTCTATTTTTGCTCTTTCTGCTGCATACACTGTAAAAAAAATATGTAAGTGATGCTGAAACAACAGTTTTATATATGTGGATTTTAAGTGTATTGTGCAAAAAATCCTATGTGGATTTCCTCTTTGTGTAGGTTTGTTTTCGGTACTCTGCTTGTTGAAACAAAGGTTTGAGACAGGCTTGGTCAAACAACAGTTATCTCAAGTGGACCCCATTAGCTTTCCAAATGTGGCAGGAGAGTGGGGGCGGTTAGTTTAGCAAAGTCAATGAACACATATGATGACGAATTAGGGGTAGAAAACTTGTCAGGCTGATTTGAAAAGCCAAAAGATGAATGTATAGCAGCTAAGCCCTGTGCAAAACATCCAAAGACCACCTTGTGGATCTCAGAAGCTTTTAATCAGGTAGAAAGGAATTAGCCTGTCAGCGCTGCACTCTCTAGAAAATTACACCATTAAACATAGATACTGACAAATTAAGACTATAAATACCAGCTTTTCTGAGAAAAACAAACAGATAAATGAGCTAAGAAACCAACAGATACGTCAACAAAGAAGGTTTCTCTTTCATATCACAAATACAGTTTTTTTTCTCACTGACTGCAGATGAAAGTCCTAGTTTTCCACTAGGATACATACTATCTTTAGAACTAAACTAAAGAAAAATACACCTAATTTTACTCTAACCAAAACATATATAAATTGTTTATCTATTATAATTTTTAAACAGAAGATTAAGCATCAATGTCTCTCTGCTGTCCAGACTTTTTATTGATCACACACTCATTATTCTTCATGTGTCCTTCAGTAACACTGAATGACTGAGAAAATTATTTAAAACTGAACCATTTAATATGCAGCCTTAACTCCACTGCACAAACATACAATGCCATGAAACAATTAGCTGGACAGGAGATACTGGACTGAGGGTTGGACTGTAAACATAGTACTTTTGCACCAGGGCTCTCAGTCAGCAGTTGGTCTTGTTTTTCTGGTTCCTCTGGTTTTACATGCCACCTCCTTCCCTTCATCCATGTGGTGTCTGCAAATACAAGTACAAACAAGCGCTTAATCAAAGGCAACCTAGATGAAATTAAAAGCTATTAAAGGCATACACATTGTACAGGGCTCTCTGGCTGTGAACATGATGTAATTCAACCCATCCGAACATTTCTGATGGACTGCGATGACCAAATACCATCTAAGGACCAGAAGCAATGTATCAAACGCAAATTCTGCAAAACAAAAAGAGGTTATTATGATGAAGATGATAAGAAGAAGAAGAAGAGGAAGACGGGAAAGATGTTTGTGTCTTACCTGAAGTGCACAGTAGTCATAGTTTTCACTTTGAAGTTAAAATGTTCATTTTTAACTACAAAAATAAGAGCATCTCATCGCAACTCAACATCAAAGACAATTCGATTTACACAGCTCATTTTTTTACATGTAAACTAAATGCATTGAACATTGAAAACAATTTGAAGGAAAATATGCAAATTGCAACATATTTAAATACACTATACATTCATCAACAAAAAAATCTTGATTTACTTAAGCAAATAGGTACGAGCCTTTTTATTGAATACATAAAGGATTGTGTTTCAGCTGGCAATGAGCTGTTTAATCTTAACTGATGGATTAAGTAGTGACTTGCTTCTAAAGCAATTATGTCAGAAGACAAAATTGTGTGGTTGTGGAAAAGATGCTCATCTATTGCAGAAGGAAAATATCAAACAAGCAAAACATATATGGAGATTGCAGAAACTATTAAAGTTGGCCAGTGTATTATTAAATACTGGAATAAGAGTGGAGAGTCATCATTTCAGTTCCACACCCTCCTTCCAAAGAACCATCGTGTTCCCAGAAGAGGATTTTCAGAAAAATACTTTTCACTGATCAACCACACTTAAATAAAAAAATAATAATAATTTAAAAAAAAAACCTGTGGAACTCACAGCTGTGTATGATACTGAAAGTAACTCAGGGAATTTCCCTCTGGGATAGATAGTACATTTTACTTCAATAGTACATTTTACTTCGAGGTGGTTAGCACTGCAGCCTCGCAGCAAGCAGGTTGCTGGTTCGATTCCCGGCTCCGGCGGTGGCCTATCTGTGTGGAGTTTGCATGTTCTCCCCGTGTTAGCATGGGTTCTCACTCCGGCTTCCTCCCACAGTCCAAAGACATGCAGCTTGGGGATAGGCTGATTGGGGGCTCTAAATTGCCCATAGGTATGAGTGTGAGCGTGTGTGGTTGTTTGTCTGTGTATGTTGGCCATGTGACAGGCTGGCGACCTGTCCAGGGTGTACCCCGCATCTCGCCCTGTGTAGCTGGGATTGGCTCCAGCCCCCCCGCGACCCCGTTCGGGAATAAGCGGTAGAAAATGGATGGATGGATGATGGGAAGGATAATTTGTGCACAGGAATAATGGGAGGTTGTGTGTTCTGATAAGTCCAGGTGTTGGGAGCCTAAAAGGTGTAAAGAAGAGAGACAGATGAAGCTATGCAGCCATCATACCAGGTACCTAATGTACAAGCCTATGTGGGCAGCACGCTCCAGTTGCTGTGTTGGTCAGGTCTAGGTTCAGCATTATGTGCCCTTAGAATGAAGTAAACTGTCAACCTGAGTATAGTCAATGACCAGATCAGTGGATTTTTTTATTCCCTGATGACACAGGCATGTTCAAAGATGTCGATGCCAAGATTCATCAGATCCGACTCTTATATTTTCACTACAAGATCTTGGCAAAGATTTATGAAATCTTTGGCAGAAATAATTTTTTTAACATTGTAGAAGCTTACGAAAGAATTAATGTCTGCTGTAATCAAAGCTAGAAGCATTTCAATTGAATATTATTGTGCAGCTTTTATGGTAAGTGCAATGTGTTGACAGCAAATGGTATATCAAGGACATTTCACATGGAATACATCAATAAAAGAAAAATTAACGAAAGTGCTTTTCAACCTCAATGTTGTTAATTATAAGTTTGGGAAGAGATAAAACCAAAGAAATCACTCTGCAGACTTGGATTTGATTCTGGGGACAATCAAAGGGCCTGTACTTGATGAGCTCAGAGACTTAATTGAGTTCTAGACCATCAACAAGTTGAGATGCACTTGGGGGCCAATCTGTTCACAGCTGGGCCTGCAGCCCAATCTGTTGCAGAATTTTGAAGGGATTTTTTTTTTTTTTTTATTGAACAGATACCTGCAGTAAAATTATTTTTATACTGCACTTTTTGATATGTAAGCTTCAACTGCTTTTGTTTCAAGCACAGACTATGGGTTTAGTTAGATGAAATTGTGGATAAGTTTGAAATTATGTGAGTTGTCTGCCAATAAAAACTGCTGACATGATTAAAGCTTATTTGTATAGTATATAAAGCCTAGAAGTAGTTTGTAATCTGTTTTCTGTGCAGGACCCCATCCTTTAACAACCAGTCAGTGCCCTGCAGCACCACCTTATACAGGAAACCACTGATGAGACTGGTGCAGGACTGTGGCTGGAGTTGCTGTCTGGAGCATGGTATGACACTTTGGGCATTTTTCGATCCAAGAAGAACGAGTGCGGGGGCTAGAGCCAAAGCTTAGCTGGTTCAACTTTGTCGTTTCCAAAGATCTGGTTTTGTTTTCTACCAACTGAAAGCCTAGTCGATTTTGTGTCGTTACATCAAACCATAATCCCCCCCGCGCCCCTCACCCACACACACACCATCATCCACTCCGTCAACATTAGAAGACCGCAACCCTTACCAGATTTAGTGTTGTTAGAGTTTTGAGCTTCCTGCACGGTATGTCTACCATGGTCAGGAGGTTTAACTCAACCATGTAATGGCACCGGTGGTTTAGTTCCATTCACCTAGGTTTCTTTTGGGTCGTTTGTTGTCCCTGCATCCCAGCTTCCTTTTCTAGTCACCGAAATCTTTTTAAACTTGATTTAATATGTTGATCAGCTTGTTGTGCGCCGTACACAGCCAGTTCCTGCTGTATCCCTGCTGCTGCCCCAACTTGTTGTTTTATTTACTTTGGAGAAGTCCTGCTTCCTGGCTAGGATCCAAAATAAAAAGAGTATGCTCCTAAACTAATTCTGCTTGTTTTTATATTTAATTTCTTCTCTTTCATTAAGATGTTGGTGTTTGAACTCATTGTGGAGTTTTGAGCTTCCTGCACCGTATCATCCACCATTGACGGGAGGTTAACTCAACCGCAGTGGAGTTCAGGACGCCGGTTGTTTGTTTCCGTTCACCACAATCAGAATTTAGGATGTGTAAAATGTGGGTTTATTTTGGGTTGCTTGTTGTCATTGCATCCCGGGTTCCTTTTCTAGTCCCTGAAATCTATTTAGACTTGATTTAATTTGTTGATTAGCTTGTCGATGTGACAGCCGTTTCTCCTTTTACAAGGCTATAACTTGTAAGTTATTTGAGATAAAGCCATGCTGTAGATGAGAAGTCTTTAGTATGAACCAAAATTTGAGTTTGGGTCATGCAGGCTCATCTACATTTCGAAACCACATATGATATTCTTCCTTTTCACTCAAGAACTGCCAGTCATTATCATCGCCATCGTAATTTACAATGTGGCAGTGAACGCCACCTCCTCTGACCATCAGTGGTGTTTTTCCTGCATCTTGTACTACGTCAGCCACACGAACCGCGGGTGTTTTCATCCCTGCTTTATTCACCTATATTTGCAGTGTTATGGGCCCCTCTGTTACCTGGACTACATCCCCTGCTTGGTGTTCACAGAATGATTCTGCCCAGGCCACACTGAGGTGAAGCGATGTCCTGATTGTGCAGTGTAGTGCACAGACTCGCCATCACTACTAACGTTAGTTTCTGCTTCACTGGCCAACTGTATGTCTTCCTCCTCGAAATCAGAGTTAGTCAGCACCTCAAGACGTACTTCGTTGGTGGTAAAGCCACCTCTCAGCATTATGAGTGAATATAAAAACACTGTTTTCGTCTGCTCGACTTCACTGCCACCACTTCACCGCCACGTCTCTGTGCTGGAGGGTGTTTTACAAACTCTTTTTACTCGAAAACTTTTAACAGATTCACGCCTTCAAATGTAGCTCAAATTACAGGCACACGTGTCCACCATCTCCTGACAAAAAGTAGTAACAATATTCAGCACCCCATTTATAGATATAGCCCATTTTATTCAGCAATGTTGCTTTTCGCAATTCTGCAACTTTGGCATCTAGAGGGTAAAGAAGTTGGTCATTGTTTAAACTCTATGGTAATCCCGTCCCCAGCTGCAGGCCCAAGCTACATGAGGTGTTTCACCTCTCTGGCCCAGCAAAGAGTTGTGGCCTGGATTGAACCATTTTTGAGAGCCAGGATCTGAAGTTTTGGAGGTCGAAAAACAAAAATTCCGGCTCTGGCTCTGAACTAGCCCTGGAACCCACTTGGTCAAAAAACGGCCTGGTTTAAAAATGTAGTGAAATCAGTCTCCCAAAGTTCTAGCTCTATGTGAACCAATCGTCCAAATGATAAAGAAAACATTCAAGTAAATACTTCTAAGCTTATCTCTATGTGGACATGACTGTGTTTTTAACAAACACACAGCCTATACAAACTATACGTTGTAACAATGTTTTATCACCTTCCTTATATATAATATCAATGTGTAATAAAAAACCAGGTGTATCCTTCTGATTGATGTGTGTCAGAGCGTTATCACTGGTTACAGCTGCGTACTTCCTGCTGGCTCCACCGTTACGGAGCACTCTCAGCGCTACCTTTTCATCCATTTTGGGATTTTCTGATAATGACGAAACACCAAGATGGCGACGGTAGGACCCGCTTATTGGCTTCAAATCCGTTCTTCAGAAACCTATGGGTATGCGCTGTCCAGTATTTATACAGTGACTGTAAAAACATAGCATTAGGCTAATGCAGTGAGTTAACAATTGCAAGTATGTCCATGAATTTCTTCATTCTTTTCTGATGTACAGTAATTATATCCCCAAATGGAGTGTCGGGAATATTGAGGTTTCACCCCAGCCCCACCTCATCTGCCGCTGCAGCCGACACAGATTCTTTGTGTTAACACAATAACTTGAATTAAATTTAATTTAGAGCTTTAATGTTTTGCATATGCATAGATATCATAAAGACAATGAACTGATTCAATTTTGAGCAATTTATCATTTTCAGGTTGGCTACTAGGGGTCTCTCAAACCTGAAAAGTGTTTTGGCCATAACTCTGAAACTATTCATCTGATTGACCCCAAATCAAGTGCAAATGAAAGGTCATGACCTCAAAATGTGTCAAATAATGACATTATATCTGATTTTTTCTGTATTTGTATATGTATTTGAGGATTGGAGAAATTAAAGATTGGGGTTGTTTGGGGATATACCCCTAGTCATCTCATCCAAAAGTGGAATTTGTAGTTTTTCTATAAGACAATGTTGTGCTACAGTTCTTGGCTTTGCAGTTACTTGTACATCAAGTCAATTAACCTTTGGTTTAATTTGCTGTTCTTTCAAATAGTGACATGCAAAACATTTTACCAGCTAGCAATGAATGCCTAAGTGCAGACAAGGATTCTTTGTAAGCTAGCAATCCATTTTTTACTATAAAAACGAAGCCAAGTGAATTGCTAGCATAAAATTAAATGGGTCAACTAACTATATACTGTAGCATTGTCTAGTTACTAAACTTAGCACCAAAAACTTTGTCGTAAAGTGAGCCATACTACAACTGTGCTCTGTTCAGTCAAAATAATAACATATAAAATCCATTTAGGAGCCTGGAGAGCATTGCTGAAATCTACTACGAATGATAGCCTAATGGCTGTTATTTTTTTCACATTATAAGCCAGATAGCTCATAAAAATTGACTCTCTATTGGATCAACATGTCGCAAGAATGGCAAGCAATGAACAAAAGTCCTGATTTGTGTTTGTGATTGCGTGTGTTTTGTTGGATCTTTCCTTGTGAGAAGTTAGCATAGTTTCTCTGCCTCTTTGAAGGAAGCCCCACGGCTGTTCAAGGCTTTAATCTCATAATGGCCTCAATAACAGCAACCTTATCTTCGTGACAGCTATTTCAAAGGCCTTGCAGGTTTAATGTACTGTACACCACAATGCACCCTGACAGCACAACACAGGCACTAGGGAGTACATTATGAAATACCTTGTCTCAGACAAGGAAATGGGATTGAAAAAAGGCATTTAAAAGATAATTGTGATCCAGAATTAAAAAACTACTTTGATCATCCAAAATAATAAAGCTATGTTGGGGAAATGTTAAATTATTCCTGGTGAAGAGGCTCATGTGTAGCTATTAATAGAAAAAGTATTAATAGAGCATTTATTATGTAACATACAGCATTTCACTTTTAATAAGACAACAACTGCTAATGGTTGTAGATTTCATTTAGGAAATTATGCATAATCTTTTACAGAACAAAGCATTTTGCCCAAAACAAACTTACAGATTTTGCTAGATGTAGCCTTTTAATTTCATCTCCCTGACTGTGATGATCCACCTACATTATCAGATTTAACGATTCAAATTTTAAGTACTTTTACTGTGGCTGCATGTGTGCATAAATCTGTGTGAGTCAGTTTTAATCTTAAATGGTAAATACTCACACACCTTCACACCTCTTATAACACAAGCACATGCCAAAGGGAGGAATCTATCATACACTAATGTCTCCAATGATATCAAACCAATGAGTGCAGCTTCCCAGAGTTAGCGCTTGTGGCCCTGTCTGAACTTGTTCATACCTGTGAAGGCATAGATGAATGACTCTTGGCTCCCCGGATTTCATGATTAAAATGACAAACCACACTGCTGAAACCACAGGCAGGTGAAGTGAATGCAACCGATCGGTTTCGTTTTCAGTGTTCTCAGTGTACTGGGAAACGTTCAGTTTATGTACGCAGAAATATTATTTTGACACGCACCTCATAAACATCGTTGTAAACTAAGCACACCTATATGTGGCAATATAACAAAAAATACGGACACACCACAAACTCTGCTTAAGAACAGCTTAAATGACAGCTTAAAGTCCCAAATGTTGACCTGGTGAAACACTTCCAGGATGCAACAGAACAAACTCGATCTGCAGGGCACAGAGCATAAGCTGCAAGTGTCCCAAATCCAGAAAATATCCCAGAGGCTCTGTGTTACTAGGAAGACCTTACACAATATACCTGCAGTTCCATTAAAGACACAATCATCCGCATATACATGACAGTTTTTATTTCCATATAAATCCCTGAAGAACAATTTGTTTTGTTTGAAATCTGTGCACTTTCAGCTTCTGAATAATGAACATTCCCACTTGTATGACCAAATTCACTCCTCACCCCTCCCCCACTAATGAAGAGGCTCCAAGCCTGGTCTCACTCACTCATCCTGCTTGGCTCCCCTTTGTCTCTGCTGAGGGGGGATTGGAGGGTGTAATTGGCCATGCCTGCTCAGGTGAAAGCAAACCTCTTGTCTGGGGACACAAAAACCGTCTCTCTGTGTGTGTCTGCAGTGCTGCAAGGTCAAAAGGACATGCAGAGTTGGGGACACACACAGATTCATCCTTCAGCTCCCAACAATTGGTGCAGCTACCTGGGAAAGGTAATTATTTGCTCTCGCATCTGTCTTCTGGCTTTCACAGAACTCATCTGCCAGGTTTGAGAGGAAACATAGACAGTTGAAAGTTTGAACCCTCCCCCACTCCACACACTCACAGATATACATACACACACACATTTACATGTTACATTAATTCTTTATTTTCTCTTTTTTGTTTGCTTTTTAGTCGTTTTAAATATCCTAAAACCATCCTAGTGTCTTTCACGGCTTTTCATCTAAAAGAAACAAAACTCCTTTAGATGATTTGTCTATTAACACAAACGTTTCTGAGAAATTTGAGCTGCCTTCTGTCTAACTAAATCCTCTGGAAGCTGATTCAGAGTGTAGTATAGGATCTGTAAAAATGCCTTACAGGCAAATCCACTTCAAAGGCATACATTTTTGTGACAGTAAATTTTCTATTTGACCTTTGTGAGATGGAGAAATAAAACAAAGAAAAGCCCTACAGAAGCCACCAGATTAGCATCTTATCTTTACAAGTTGTAATGCTTAACTTTCAGGTTATGCATTAAAACAATAATTATGCTTTAATTTAATCTTTGTGGGTTTCAATGTTTCCAAAGATTTGGCTGGAATTTGAATGAATACAGTACTTTAGTTGTTGTTATCTCAGTCGTCCACATAAAGGCACATGGAAAGAGAAATATCTGAATTCTAAGCTATTGGCATTAATCTCCCTGAAATCTCTTTCAAGAATTTAGGCTCTGTGCTTGTTGGACCATTACATTATGAGAATATGGGATATTGCTTTTAGCGACAAAAACTTGGTCAGTGATAAACTTTTTAGATGATATTCACAGCTCAATGACTTTTCCTTCCAATAATATGAAAAACATCAGCTTTGAATCCAAAGATATACACTCACCAGTTTCTTTATTAGGTAAACCTGTTCAAATGCTTGCTAACGCGAACAGCTAATTAGGCAATTACAAAAAAAGCGACTCAGTGTATTCATTTGGCTAATAACAGATACTTGAATAATTTTGAAATGACACTTCTCACAACAATTTTCAATGACAGAACACACAACTGCAAATAGTTATATAGTTATATAAGATTACAAACACTGCGAAAAGGTAAATGGCTTTAGCTAACAGCTCCTGTTAGCACTAGTTCTAGCACAGTGCATTTGTATGTGAAAAGTTGCACTCTTATCACAGAGTCATCTTCATAAAAACAGCCAATCTAGGAACACTTGGTGTTGCAGCAAATATCAGGTTTAAGTTAGGTTTCTGCTTTTAAACAGCCCTAGCAAATGTTCATGTTCAAATGAAATTAGCAAGATAACATGACCAGGTTTAGCCCAAAGAGGTGGATTTATACCATCATTACATGCATATGCACACTACGTGTACCTTCCAACTAATATCAGAGAAAATATTTGTTCAGATTTTCTTAAAACTCTCAAAGTAAACAGTAAAGAGATATTTAAATCTTGCATAGACAAAACCCCTTTTCTTATGGAGCTATGGGCTGTGTTCCAATCAATCCATTGCACACTTCGAAGTGGACTACAGAGGCCACCAAGTGTCGTATATCGTCTGCGTACTCCATAGTACACACTCAGGTCGAAATAAAACAGCTAAAGTGAGACAGCTAGTGTACAAGTATCATAGATTACATGGCATGAACACCTCGTTTTAAGCTAATTCGGCCTCAAACGAAGTGCGCATTTGAAGTGTGAACCCTGAAAACTCTGAATCTGAACTTCGAAGCGTACAGTGCATGGATTAGAACACAGCCATGGGTGGGCTCCACTACAACACAAACTTTCCACCATAGCATGAGATACCACACTGAAATTGAATACATAATGTTGCAAGCAATAAATCAACTTTTGACCTTTCACTTTGCACATGTTGTGTCCAGTTTCTCAATTGCCTGTGACAGAAGGCAATGATATGAACAAGCCCTTCATCATTTGACATCCACAGATACTTGAATTTTTATTAATTGTTATAGTTATTACTTTTTTTTAGGTTGAATAGACCAGAAGACTTAATGCCAAGGAAAATAGAGAGTTGTGATCTTTATCTTTGGTCTTTTTGGTCTTTTTATGTTTGTCTTTTTCCGGTCTGATGGTCTGATACTTGTGTGACAGTACCGGAGCAGTAAGACTGATGTCTTGTATGATATGCACCCTGTTACACTAATATTCAGAAATACCTTTTTATTACCAGGTAAATGTTAACCAAAATACGTATAGCATCACGTTTACACTTACAAAAGCAAAGCAATGGATATAATTTTCCTCCTTTGTCACGCACCTGGCTAAAGTATCGGGAAAGTAGCACAACTAAGTTACTGAAAGATGAGCTAAATGGGACAGCCAAAACGATGAGGAGCTATCACTTAGTGCCCAAGAGCACAAGGATTGCAACCTGACGGATCATATAGACAGGAACCAACAAGAACCCTATACAATCTGTTTTCCACAAATGTTTCTCAACATCCAACCACCCTTTAGTTACGCATTAATTGTATGCTATTTATAGGACAAAGCTGGAGGACTAACAGTGATGCCAAGTCCTGGTATTATGACTAGGCCTCTTGTATTTACTGGCTTGAATAGAATAGAATAGAATAGAATAGAATAGAATAGAATAGAATAGAATAGAATAGAATAGAATAGAATAGAA
>JBAMHX010000009.1:6977730-6988096 GCA_037177515.1 Pseudomugil tenellus | reverse complement strand
GAATAGAATAGAATAGAATAGAATAGAATAGAATAGAATAGAATAGAATAGAATAGAATAGAATAGAATAGATCTTTTCTATATAAAAGCTAAAATCTAATAAAAATTGGTGGTTGGTTGATAAATCCAACTGTGTTCAACTAAGATGTCCCTTCATTGAGTTATGACCTATTAATGGTTACTATTCGTATTTTACGTTGCTATAGTTGTTACATCCGTTCGTCCACTAGCAGGCAATGCTAAGTTCAGAGTTCACTTCCCTGTTTTGCCACTGGTTGGTGGCTGAAGTAGCTGTGGACACGCTCTCTCTTCCTTTGTTCCCACCATGTCTACAGTTGTTGATGTTGTCAACTTTTCTTCTGCATCTTCTTATTCAGGACCTTTTTATTTGGCGATATCTCTGCTTTCTCTAGTTTCTACATAGTTTTATTCCTGTTCTTCTTCTTCTCTGGTTTGCTCATTTGGCTGGTTGTGCTTCATTTGTACATCTCAGCCCCTGCAATTTCTGGTGGCGTTGATCTGTTTTCTTTGTCAAGTAACACAATGCTAAACTTCTTGAAAACTGACCGAATTACCATACATGCAAAGCCAATGCAGAATACACATTTCCATTCATTTGCACATCTGTCTTCTGAATTGAAGATTAAAGGTCCTTTACAGTGAAAACCTGCCGATCTGATTGCAAAAACATGTATTTTTTTCTCACCAACCTCAAAAGTGGAGCTGATCTTGCCATTTAAAATTTGGTGAAACAAAAGTGAGTAACAAAAGTTTAAAAATGTTAAATTATTGCACAACAGAAACTTATCTGGCTCTTACGCCTTGGAACAAAATAGCCTCAGGTGAAAAAGACATAATATGCACTATTACTTTGTGTCAATATTTGCTAAGCTGAATTGCTGATGTAACATTTTTCCAAAAACTAAGTAAGCCTTTATTGCTTAAGCTAAAATGATAAGAGGTTGATTGCAATGTTGACTATGATCATGCTTGGCTATGTTAGTTTGGAGAGTTCAAGAGGAAAAAACATCAACAACAATTCAAGAGAAGCAATTATTGCTGTCTGTCAATCTAGAAATAATTTTACACTATTTCTAAATAATCTGACATCATTTTTTCTATTGAAGACAGCTGATAAACTTCCTTCTGTTAGGGAGCAGGTAGGTGGTGGACCCAAATGCAGGTGAGGAGGAGAAGCAGGAGGCAGCCAGGGTGAAGATTAACAGGTTTGATTGACCACACAGACACTGGAACTAAGACTGAAGTCTAACAAATTTACTTACCTATGTATGTAATGATCCCGCAACCAAACAGACACACCAAGTGACTTAAATACATATGAAACAAACGAGGGACAGGTGAAAACAATTACCAAAATCAACCCAGGTGAACTAATGAACAAATACAGGAAGCTGAACAGAAAGCAACGGGCAAAACAGGAAAAACTACAAAATAAAACAGGAAACCAACGCAACTAACCCAAAACCCTAACACCTAGTAGTGGATGCCTGGCTTATTCACCCCAAAGTCAGAGCTTGCAATGTTAAAAGACTGCATAAAGGACGAGCTACATGCCAGACTCCACAGGCCTCTTTTTGTAAACGTTAAATGCTGTTAAATATCACTAATTTAAAAATAAATAGAAAAAAACTATAAAGTAAATATCCCAAACGATCTATTAACAACAAATCTAAACGATGGTTATAATACACTCAACACACACTATTAGACCCTATATTTTTCCATATTTATGTTTGAATATATTTATGTTTAGTGCTTAAAGAAAAGAAAAACAAGTGAAAACTCAGTGTTTAGTGGGTCATGGGTAATTCACAAATGCCCATAAGGAAGGGCAAATAGCCCATTATTGTGAAATATCAGTTATTCTTTATTGTGTCCCAATTTACACAAGCTGAGCCTCCTCACAGTCCATTTGTCTTGTTGCATTTGTTTTATACAATTTTATATGCGTTGATGCATCTTTACAGTTTTTCCCTTCTTACAGTATGTGTTGTTGTCTTTAGCACATTTGCAGTGGTTACTATGTCTTGGTGAATCTGGAAGTGTGACCAAATGTTAATTGTGAGTCTTCTGATATCTTTACAAGGTATATGTTTTTGTTAAATAACTGTATGCTGCCTTGGCAAAGACATGATAGTCAGAAAAGGAAAATATAACAGATTGGAACTGCTGAAGCTAAATGAGGTAGTGCATGAGTTGGTAATATTTGGTAGAGACTGTCAACTGCAGCAAACCAATACGGAGCCTTAAACCTGAAACTGAGACAGAGAAGACTCATACCGGTTTTCCAAGTTTAGTACAACAAAGCAAGAATAAAGACCAAGTTGAATAACAACAGCTCACTTTTAGGAAGTGAACCCAAATCCTTTTTGAAAAGGCACGCAATGAAGCTTTTAATCAGCTTTTTATAGTCATCCTGTAGACTGCTTGATTGTCAACCTTTTCTCAATAATTCAGCAGCAATTGAAAAATATCGGTTTGTTGTCTTGCAGCTTCTGCAGAACTTGACAAAAAGTTGTTGAAGAAAGTTATTTAAATTTACAGAATTCTATTAAAATACTACATAAATACACCATCAAATGCACTCATCAGTGAACACAACTCATCCCGGATACACAGACTTCCTTAGCTTTCCCAGGTCCTTTTCTGTTTTTTCTGTTTAGTTGCCCCTTGGCAATGCAAATCTAAGCACAACATGGCAGCATATCATCATTCTGCTTGCCATAATGCTAAAGGATGAAAAGATAGAAAAAGACAGAATGACTGGAATAGCTGCATTAAGTTAAAGAAAGAGTTTAAATCATTACATTAATAATAGGAATAGTAATTAATATCTTTAATCAGACATTAATTATCATTTACTGGACCCTAATCATGTAACATATTTAAGGCAGCACTTAAGGACTGCTAAGTGTGTTTCACACTGATCTCATTAGGCTGACAGCTAACTGTTAATGGCATCTATAGTGCTGAATGCTACTAAACCATTTAACCACCATGAGCTTGAGTAAACCTTTTAACACTGTTACTAATGGGGC
The DNA here is from genome assembly GCA_037177515.1 of Pseudomugil tenellus. NCBI lineage: Eukaryota > Metazoa > Chordata > Actinopteri > Atheriniformes > Pseudomugilidae > Pseudomugil > Pseudomugil tenellus. The sequence continues at coordinate 6,985,037 of JBAMHX010000009.1, read as the reverse complement.
AATAATCTTTTGTTTGAAATGAGTGAGTTATTTAGCATATGGGATCATCCTGACTCTGGCATCTCGTCTATTTCCTTTTATTTTTTTATACATTTCAAACAGTACAATATTTATAAAGCTACATATGATTATACAATAATTATTTAACATATAAACACAATATTTTCCTTCATTTATTTAATGTATCTCTGCATTTGATGATTTTATGACTTGGCTCATGTTGTACCAACAAATGAAATCCATTCCAACCTATTCAGATTTTCGAGATTTTTTTCACCCACAAAATGACTGTTGGACCCAACAGGCATTTTCTGGACTTAGGAAAGACAGAATAAAAGATTAGCCAGGTTTCAGGCCAGTGCTACTACCGTTTGGCTTTCCCATGAATCTCATTGTTTGTTTGTCCTTTTTTTCTTATTTCCTCTCCTTCAAACCTCCTGTTGATATCTTTCTAGAAGGTATAGCCTGTCTCCTTGCTGTCGCTGTACTTTCTTTTCTCTCTCTCTCTCTCTAATCACTTTGTTGCTTTTTCATGTCATGCACGGCAGCATATTTATCCAAGATAACAACTGGGCTTCCCCTCTGTTTCTGGGTGAAGGAGAATAATTGCTGTTGGTGTTTGTGTTTGTCTGTGTGTGTCCCAATATTCTGCAAAGGAGATTTTTCTTGACTGTTCTCAGCGCAGCTCATGTTTTAAACAGGAACAGAAAAAACAATGTGTGCTTTTAAGTGAGTGAAAGACACATTTTTAAAGAAAAAGCAAGTTTGTGTTATTTCAGATTTATGATAATCTGATGTATGATACCCAATATTAACATGAAACCAGAAATCCTATATCTGTACCTGACACTCGGTCATAGCAGATTAACTTTAGTAACACAAGCTGTAGATATGTCCATTAAAATGAATAAGGATGTTATTTGTTATTATCAATGATGGTATCAACAACTGTTTCCTACATCTTAGTTCCTAAACATCCATACTGTTATTATATTTGCAGTAATAACTGCTAACTCCAACATTTAACATGCCGCTACAGTTTTAGTTGTCCTGCAGTTAGCGAAGCTATTTAGCTATTTAACCATTATATGTACCAAGATAAAAAAATAAATAATAATAATAAAAATAAGCTAATACATCACTTTTGGTTAAGAAATATGTTTTTTTAGCTATTTAAAATGATATTTTAGCTTACAATAGCCATGATTTCTGCTAAAAATGATTTAACATATAACTAGCTATTTTAAGCTACCCCTATTGCTTTAGCTGTTTAGCCTTTGTTTGGGAAAAGTAAACAATAAATCTATTTTTGTTTCATACTACTACAAACTATCATCAGCTGTTTTAAGTATCAGTTTATGATATCCTTTAATTTCAGTTATAGTCATTTATGTTTTACTTTTAGCAAGCTATATTATTAACAAGCTACTTTTAGCTGTAGCTTTAAGCAAATAGTTATTTGTTTTATTTGTTGTGTTTTGGGTTGTTTTTTTTTTTGTATTTTTAAGAGACACTAATATTGTAAACATTTCTAAATAATAGAGGTTTCAACAGGCAAGTTCCAAGAGAGAACATGGGGGAGGGATCAGTTTAACCATTAAGACAACTAAAGATGAAAAGCTGTGCTGTTTCTGTTTGCAGGTAACTTTTCAGAGCGTCCAGGTTGGGATCCTTTGGTTCTCACTGTCTGCTCAACTGTAATCTTGAGTAATTGTGTTTAGCAAACACTTTAGCTGAAAGACTTCTTCCCATTTCAGAAGACAGTCACAAAAGAGAAACTTGAGCCCAGAGTGACTCTTTATCTGAATCTGCCCCTCTTTTCCTGGTAAGTTGTTCTTTACAAGAGCCGAGTTTGATTAAGCCTTTGATGAGACAAGAAGGATGAGTTGTTCATGAAATAAAGCTAATGTTAAGTTTTAGTAAACTCAACTTCATATGGTTTTTTTTTTTAAGTTGAATTTCATGGTTTATTTTCACAAATAATCCAGACAGCAACAGCTAAAGCCAAACAACAGATGATTCACTTATTCTAGTTAGTAGTAGGCTGAAGGTAAATGATAGGTAGTCTAATTTATGGGACATATTTGGTGATTTCTGAAAAAGGTCGACAGAACATCTGTATCCCGCAGACTGACTGAAGGTGACAGCAGGGTGAAAGTACAGGAAGCAAGTGTGAAGATTTTCCTCAGGAAACAGAGTCCATTTCCACTTGGCTCGGAGGCTGAACCGGAATTTGTTTTGCGTAAGCAGAGCAGGTCAAAAATAACTTAGTATAAAGGCAGGGAGCTGCTGGACACTGCATTTCACAACACCTGCTGGAGCGGAGAGAGAAGTAGCCACAAGTTTGCAGCATGCCTGGCTTTAGAACATTCCTAAAATCAACCTAAATGTGATTTAATATAGCTACTGGATCAGTTAAATGCCCCATCTTTAGTCTACTTTAAGAGGGACAATATTATGTTAGAAAAGTTCTGTTATTTGCAATAAAGCAAAGTTTTGCAGTAAAATATCGGTGGGAATTCAACATTTGTTTCATTATTGAAATACTGCAAATTTACTCATTTAAAAAGCTCATCGGTGAATAAAAATGATGTCCATTTCAATAAGATGTGATCATTTTAATTCATTTAAAACTTTGAGCGTTCAGTTGCTATTTTTCCAGGAAATAACCACTTTCATCTGCACATTACCATGGGAATGATTGCACTAATGGCGAAAAGTAACATGTACTCCATTGTTTGCTCCCGGATTAACAGGTTGTTTCGATGGTCTTACTGGCCGTTTGACACGTCTGTGCTGAGCTGGCAATAATGATTTCAGAGACCAAGTAATGAAGCTTTTCTATTTATAGTCGCTGGGACGAAACTTTCGAAAACATTTAAATTGCTAAATTTGTGAGAAGCAGACACTTTACCGGCTTTACGCATAACCTGCGGTGGGTCCGCGTTTCTCCTCTTCAGTGTTTTTGTTTTTCCGTTTCCTCATGTACACATTGAAGTTTTAACTCACGTGTTTAATTTTCTTTCTTTCTTCAGGTTTAGTGTCGCCCCCTAAAGAAAAAAATTTCGTTTAATCTGAAAACTGACTGACATGGATAACTTAATAATCATTTAATGTATTTTGAAGATGTCTCCATGTAGGTGTAGATGATTACTGTTGAGATTAAAATAGTGATATTTTCATCTTTGTTTTTAACTTATTTATATTTTTTTATTTACTTTACTTTATATATATATATATATATATATATATATAGGCTATATTTGGTCCTTGCAGAGGAGAAACAGACATAATGATATTAGCCTCTTGCACTGCACAGAATGCAGATAAATGATCCTGCCCATAATGAAAATCATAATTTAGTTATTTTCATCTAACTCAACTGGGACATACATGTACATGCTTAGGGCACATGCTTTTCTTTTCTTTAATGCCTAAAAGGCTAAGAAAGTGCGCACGTGCGCGCATGTGCTTGGCAGTTATACAGACCACACCTCCTGGTCTCAGCAAAAAGCCCTATAAAAAGAGTTCGTCTGCAGTGTTTATGCTCATTGCTCACCACATCTCAACTCTATGGACACACATAAACTTCTCTGTTTGGGATTAGAGTTTTAAACACTTGCTTCTTTATTTTAATCACACAAACTGTCAGCATGGCTGTGGCTGAAGCATTGATGCCTGCCATGACATCGTTTCAGACTGGCAAAGCGATGGAAAATGTAAGTAGTCTGGACTGAATGTGTGCTGTTTTGTCTACTTTTGTGTAAACTACTTATAATGTTGGTTTGCAGCTTGACTTTTTTTTACATCCAGTTTTTTCTTGCCGCTCATTTCACAGCTGTGCAAGATGGATGAGTTCGTGCGGAGCAGCGCAACAGGTGGCGCAGACAACCAGCGCATTGAAGTGGAGTTCAGCATTGATCACTCTGCAACGCTACAACCCAAAGACGAAGATGAGCTGGGCAAATTTCTAGACCTCGAGTTCATTTTGTCAAACACCATCGGCAGCGAGGTCGTTGGCAGTCACCACAATGGGGACATGTCACCGTCTCAGCAGCAGCCTTTGTGTGCGTACTCACTGCCTGAATCTCCGGATAGCTGCAGCGGCGGTTCTGTGCCAGACTGCAGCGATCACACATCTCCTCACCTGGTCGTGCAAGGTTACCACGGCACGGTAAACTTCACTAACTCGAGTCCAGTCCGCAGTCTTATGGAAGAGCTTCTGACACCTGATACCGGTTACGCAGGGGAAAGTTCACCCGACAGTAAGGCGAGAGCTGGGCTTGAGTACACAGAACTGCTGGCGCTAAACCCTTCAGCACCTATTCATCCTCAAGTGACGGCGTCTGCTTCCCCGCTTGGATACAAAATTAAAACCGAGCCTGGCGTTCAGTCATGCATGATGACTGCTGTTGGTGGGAACTTCATCAAAGAAAACTATGACAAACATCAGATGCGCTCCGTGCACACACCAGCTTTTACGCACCAACAAACCACAGTTCCAGCTGCGGTGCAGGCTTTCGTTCCTCATCCCGCTCAGCAAGCTGCACTTCAAGGACACACAGACTGCAGCATCGCGCAAATAAACTCAACCTTGAGTTCTCATCATCACCATCCCAACCCACACCAACTGTCAAACCAGTACATGAACGCAGCATATCCCACACAGTACGCGCAGTTCCAAGGACAGTATAACATGCACAGGGATCCCGTACACGTTCACCAGCAGCAGCATCCTGCTTCCATGCAGGGAATGATGCTCACTCCTCCCTCATCGCCATCCTTTCTGGACTTTTACGCGCATGATGAGGCGGGTTGCATCAAGCAGAAGCGAGGCCGCAGGTCGTGGACCAGAAAACGCGCCGCCACGCACAACTGCGAGTTCCCAGGCTGTGGGAAAACCTACACTAAGAGCTCTCATCTTAAAGCACACATGAGAACGCACACAGGTAAGAATATATATATTTTAAACATCCCTTACTGACGGCTTGTGTATGGTTTCTGAAAAACAGAAACATGAATTCACAACTTAATCTCTTTTGTATTTATATTCCAGGTGAAAAGCCATACCACTGCAACTGGGAAGGCTGCGGCTGGAAGTTCGCCAGATCGGACGAGCTGACTCGTCACTTCAGAAAGCACACCGGACACAGACCTTTTCAGTGCCAACTCTGCGAGCGCGCCTTCTCCCGCTCAGACCACCTGGCTCTCCACATGAAACGGCACATGTAGGAATCGATTCAAGACACACTTAGATCTACCTATCCATGGTGGAGTGGATATGTCTGGGATGGAGAGGTGGTTGGCCCTCAGATAACTAACTCTAAATGAATGTATTAAAACTTTCCTGTAGGGGCCTTACTATCCGCAGCCATATTGGACGTTGTTTGGTCATTTAGGTGGGAAACAGTCCTTGTGGTTTGTGGTTAAACAAAACTAAGTGCCTCTTGTTTTTGTATATATCTGTGCATAGATGAAAATCTCTGGCTAAGTTATGGTAGCTTAGTATTTAAGTCATTTCTTTGCCATATCTTTCTAAGTTATTGATTGTTGGTGAGTGCCTTATGGAAACTGCTTGCTGACAAGTGGGCAGGACCCAGAATTTTGTACATAAAGTGTATTTTTCTAAATGTTTACATATTTTCAAGAATACTCTCATCAAGTTCAAGTCAGTTTTTTTTACTTAAGAGTATTTTGGATACATAAAAGATGCTTTATATTTGCTATGTGCTGTTGGGTTCAGACATTTATTAGATTGTATCGAGGCTTGCTTTAGCATTGCCATCATATCCAGGTACTAAAACTCATTTTGTGTAAAAGCAAGTGGTGACTCATTCCCACTTAGTTCAAATTTATATGGCATGTACAGCTTGTTGTGTTGTAGTATTTCAGACGCAGACACGAGTTTTATTATGGACAGATTGCTTTAATGAATGAAGAAATTTACTGTAACCAATGGTTAAACTACTATATATACTTGAAACTGAATTCTAAGCTCATATGTATTGTTTTCCTGGAGTGCAGTTGTTTTGTATGCTCACAAGGCCTCAAAAATTAAAGTACTTTTACTATTAATGTCCTGTTTTGTATTCATATCTACAACTTGCACACGTTGCAGGACTCCACATCTTACTTTATGCAGACTGACAGGTGCTTTAATACTTTTCCTACATTGTGGCTTTCATTTAACCTTGTACTTCTGTGAAGATGTCATCAAAAGATAAGTCATGGCTAAAGGTGATCTATCTTCAAATTATCTTAACAAGCTATAAAATATACTTTGTGGTGATATGAAAACATCAGTTCACGATATTGTCCGTTTCCTGAAATTGAAATAAAGAGAACCTTAAAAAAGCAGGGAAGAGTAAGACTGCACCCTAGAGTTCATCAGGTAGATTTATTGGTTTGCCCAGACACTGGCGTAAAGCTTCCTCTTGTGTTTTGTTTGGCTAACTTATTTTTATTCTGTTAAAAGCTTAAAAGTACATCTTTGGGGGGATTTTTCTACATTTAAGGTCAAATTTCTGAGTTCTTACCAAAAGTATAGAGAAAGGACCACAGCGATGTGGGAAACAAAAGACTATTGGGTGATTAACTTTATATAAAATGCACTCTTTCTGCAAATATGTGGACATGAATCATCTCACTTAGTAAAGAATAAGTCTGTATGTGTGGAATAATGAGGCAGCTGCATAGTGGTGTGGTTGTTAGCACTGCAACATCATACAAAGAAGGTCACTGGTTCCAGCCTCGGCTGAGACAGTTGTCATTCTGTGTGGAGCTGCATATTCTCCCTGTGTTAGCATGAGTTTTCTCTGGGTACTCCAGCTTCCTCCCACCATCCATCAGGTATATTGATTATTTGAAATTGTTTTTAGGAGTGAATGTGTGTGTAACTGATTGCTTGTCTCTCTGTGATGGACTGGTGACTTGTCCAGGGATAGGTTCCAGCTACCTGTGGCCCTTCATTGGAATAAGTGGTACAAGTAAAGGATGGATGTCCAGCAGGATTTTAAATCAGAACAGTGTTTAGTTAATATGTAAATAAATGACATCCTTCCATGCATGCACCGGGTAACGGGTAGGTGAATCCTACTTGCTTTAATCTACTTGGGGGGAAAGGCGAGTCCAGAGATGCAATTCCTCCAGCATGTCATTGGTCTTCCCCATGTCCCCTCCTTGACCAGATCACCTTACCAAGGAGGCCTCGTTACAGGTGATACTGAGCCACCTCATGTGGTCTTTCTAAGTGTGGAGGACTCCCCTCTGAGCACTCTGCAGTCTCTCTCTGTGTTTGTTGTATATAT
>JBAMHX010000009.1:6936189-6964137 GCA_037177515.1 Pseudomugil tenellus | reverse complement strand
ATTTGTGAAATGGAAAATCAATAATTGCTAATCGAAAATCGTTAATAATCGAAAATCGGTGGTAATCGAATCGGGACGTTAATAATCGTAATCGAATCGGATCGGGAAATCAGACAGATTAACCACCCCTACTGACCAGATCCAACATGATTTTATCAGGGAGAAGTGCAGGGAGGCGCTCTTACTAGAGAATACACATAGACAGACAGTACAAAGGATCACAGGGACGGGAGGGAAGAAAAAAGCATCTGCCTCGCTCAGTAGCCGGAAGAAGAATTCGCAGCAACACTAGTGAACTCAAGACACAGTTAAACTGTGCCTGAAAATTTATTGCTGGTTATTAACTTGCTGCTTATAGTTCAGTTTAAAGAATTTTTGTTAAGCATTTTAAGTAGCCATGATTACACAACCCTCATGTGAACATCAACACAGAATGTTCCTCTGAAACACTGGGCATCTGACAGAAAGCTAGGTGGAGCCGCACAGTGGTGCTGCCAAACAGCGCTCGTACAACATCTACACGTGAACTAGAACTCTGGTGTTATTCTCCCTAATGTAGTCATATTTGTCATATGTTGCCACTACCATGCAGCTTTTACGTTGCCATAGATGTGAAGTCAGTTAAATGACTGCATTTTGAGTTCTCTTCCACATTTGTACACTAGTTGGTAGGAGAAATATACCAGAAGTACAGAAATAAAACCATAACGTTTTATCTTTCTCCTTCTTCTGTGTCTTCTTCGGATGCTTTTAATTTGGTGGGTTACGTCTATTCCCTGTTCTTTTTCTTCAATGGCTTAAAATGTGTATCAACTATTAAACTCAACACTGCCCCTGCCATTTTCAGTGTCAAGTGACAAATAGGTAAGGTGCTTGAAACCAGATCAAACTCACACATGACCAACACAAAAAGATAAAAGAAAGTGCTAAATGCTAATAGAAAAAAAATAAGATCAGCTCTGACGTGGGTTAGAAGCCAATGAGTGGGAATTCTCATGACGACTTTTAAAAAGGGACAGGGAGTGAGAGTGGCAGATGTATAATGGTAGGCTGTTTTGACTATCAAGCTTGTTTTAGTGTTTCTCCTAAAGCCTGTAAAAGGGAACAGCAAGCCAAGAATTTTACTAATTACATCAAGAATACTGGCTTAAGAAAAGGAGATGAGTCAAAGGATGCCAGTTTTTTAACAGTTTGTAATTTACCTCCTATAAGTTGGCCCATATTGCTTAGGTTCTGTTGTGTCATGGGTAAATAAAAGCTTAGGTAGTAAAAGCTAAAGGTACTTTCTTGGTTCATTTGTCAAGTTGGTGATTCCTAAGGAGGAATAAGACAACAATACATGAGTTGAGATACTGAAAACTCAAGTTAAGGTTTTTGATCATCCTCCAGGATCTTGCAGCCTAGATAATAAAGTCAACACAGAAAAAAACTCAAGATTATCTAAACCATGAAAGGGGAAAACAGCCAGATGTGGTTAGTTTCCTGCAAACACATGCATCAGCTGTGTTATATGTGCACTTGCAATACCAGAAATAATGCAAGAGAAATGATTCATCCCAACTGATTCACGGATAAATGCTTCAATGCTTCGAAGCTTTTCCTTACTTTTATTTATTAGTCTAGAACATTTTCTGAATAACCAGATCAGCTCAAGCGATGGAAACTGAACTGCTGGGTTTTTCTAAATTTAAAAACCTTAAATCTTTCATGGATAACATTTTAAGCACAAAAACCCGATAATGCTAGAAACAGTAAGGGGTTTGTGTAAAGGCTGCATATGTAAGCGTATCAAGGTCGCAGTCATGTCTGAATTAAGAGAAGGCGAATAATCATGTTTCTATGTAAACCATTCGGAAATAAATATTTTCATGTAAACCTGAAAAATTAATTATTTTGGAATTAATGATTCCGAACTAAAGAACATCATGTAACCTTACACAATGTATTGGTTTTATTGTACTTGTTGCTGTTTCTGTTGTTAACTCAGGGTGTAGATCTTTGTAGCATTTAATGATAACAGAGCATGACCCATGCAAAGGGATATTTTATCCATGTGTGTATCCATTAATGACTGTATAAATACTGGACAGTGCGTACGTCACGTTACCCATAGGTTTCTGAAGAGCGTATTTGAAGCCAATAGGCGGGTCCTACCGTCGCCATCTTGGTGTTTCATCATTACCGGAAAATCCCAAAATGAATGAAAAGCTAGATCTAAGAGGGCTCCGTCACGGTGGAGCCAACAGGAAGTACCCGACTGAAACCAGTGATGGCACTCTAACACACATCAATCAAAAGGACACGCCTCTAAATTTACATTAAAAATAACATAAAAACCGAAACGTTAGAAAAAAATCCCCCCCAGACTTTACATGATGGAAAATTGGACCTATTAAACTGAAAAAAGTTTTTGGAGCCACTCTAAACATGTTTATTTCAGCTGTGAAATCGGACATTTTAACATGGGAGTTTGTGAGCATTGCTCTCTATTGCAGCCAGTCATCTAGCAGTGAGGGGTGAACTGCAAGTATTTTGACTTCCGCATTGGCGTCACCATTGGCAGCCAGAGATTGCCGCCTGGTATCCATGTGTTTTTCTGTCTGATGTCAGATAGGCTGATTGATGACTCTAAATTGCCCAGAGGAATGAGTGTGAGTGGTTGTTTGTCTGTGTGTGTTGGCCCTGTGATGGACTGGCGACCTGTTGAGGGTGTACCCCGCCTCTCTCCCAATGTCAGCTGGGATTGGCTCCAGCACCCCCACGTGACCCCGTTCGGGATAAGCGGTAGAAAATGGATGGATGGATGGATGGATGGATGTATGGATGGATGGATGGATGGATGGATAGATGGAAAGATTTACTGATCTAAATAATCAGTTTCTCCTTCTGCATCTACCACAGCAGTAAACAATGTTATAATTAACAAAAGGCTGTTGCGCCTCATGTTAAAACCCATATTTTCTCATTCCCATTTCCACTTCCCTATTGTATGATTCTTTTTCATTTTCCAGCTGTCCAAAGTGTTGCCTCATTTGCTGAATACTTTCTCCTCAGTGCTGCACAAGGCCTTAGCCTAGTTTGGAGTGCTTTGAGTGCTGTAACAGTTTTGTAGTCACATTTAGCTGTGTATTTGTACACTGTGAGAAAAAGACAGACTATCATAACAAAACAGAACTCCTGGAGTCACAATCACACTACTGCATATTGACCTCATTGATAACAGACACAGCTGCTTTGCAAGCCCAACAATATGATGCATTGTGAACATGGCAAACAATAATGGAAGCTGTTTTGTCTTTAGCCCACTCTGTTGTACATCATGTCGAGAATGAAACTAAGGGCTTTCACACTGTTACAGTGCAGATGCAGTTTGCAAATACATAACAGCTGTGTGGTTGTGTAACTGCAGGAAGCTGGTGTTGAGTCTTCCCTGTGTAGTTTTACCTTCAGGATTTAATATGAACACCCTCATAACGTATTAGCTATGTGCTGTCCGACTTAAAGTTCTTTGACTCATCAGGTCATCTTCTCAGAAAATGGGGCCTTAATATAAATTCTAAATTACATTAATGTATAGCAAACCCCTAATGTCACAGAAGCAGATCCTAAAATATATTTAGTAAAGTTGGATTCATTTTAAGTGTTCACTTTCTACAAGAAAGCTGTCATATTTGTTTCAGCTAGACATTTCAAAGATAGTTTGATCTGTGGCTTTTAATGTCTTTATTACAGTAATAAACAATTAATGCTCTCCTTAGCTAGTGACATAAGACTCCGATTGGGGTCAAGCCTGAAGTGCGGGCTGGTATTTGAGGCAGAAAATAATGCAGAAAATCATGATTTAGAATAAGGAGCTCAACATACTTCTGTGGCTTTGCTATGTGCTTCCAAATGTTGAACTACCTGGTATAGCTTTCTGCTGCTAGAAAGTGAGAGTGCTAGAAATAGGATCGTAGGTGTCTCTTTGTTTGTTTGTCCTGTCTCTGGGTTTGCCTTGAAACAAGAAATAGCTCATTAGCTTCTGTGCAGAAAATCCAAACTGTAAAAACACAGGGCTTTATGGTACTGTTACAGAATTGATGCTCGCAAGGGATACATTCAGAACTCTTTATTCTATTTGTTATTAAATTTATTGTATGCCAGATTTGGATCAGCATTTGACCAATACTTGGCATGAGCTACCTGGAGTCTGCGTTATTAGTGCAGACCCTCACCTGCATTGAAAATATTTAGACCTAGGGAGCCTTACACAGCATCAAACTGGTACCTCAGCAAATGTATAAACATACTAATAGTTTAGTGCTGGTTAGGATCATAATATCTTTCAAATAACCAGCACAGACTGAGTCAAGTCAACTAGACATGATGTGATTTATTGAGGATCTTTTGCTCTCGATATCCAGAACTTCTTAAGTTCTGGTGAGGATAGTAGAATATTTCAGTTATGCAGTACGTGATGCTATAAAGTTGAATGTTCAGATGATATTTGTGACTCAGGTGAAATTGCCTTTGATTGACCATTATCCATGGCTTCATATAAAGCTAAGTGTAAATAGATGTTATCCATCTCCTTAGGTTTCTACTGGGATTGAACAGGACTAGCTATGTCAAAGTAACATTCACCTAACTAAAGAGGAGGACTGAGATATCATCTCTTCCTCACCTCACAGTACGATGTTATTTCAGTTATTCATACCAAGGAGATTGATGATGCATGTTTACACTTTGCATCTAGTGAAAATATGGACAGTTAGTTATATCCACCACTTTTCTGTTATGACACTTGGTTATGCCCCAGGAAGCCAGGCTGTTTACTTCCGGTCTTCACTAACTAGCATTTATAGCAGTCTATTTTATGAGTGCGATTTGATCTTGTATATTCACATAAAAGTCTTCGGTGACGACATGTGTCGTTCTTGGATATGTACACAACTAGTGGAATCTTGTTATGACCATAAAGTCACTCGCAAGATGATGCTGGGAGATGAGGCAATTTCAAAACAATGGCTCGCAGTGCCGAAGTTAAGCTGCACTATTGAAGTGCAACACGAACAACCTCTAAGTACTCTAATTATTAGTGCAGATTAGTTCATGAGGTATCTTTTATTTTGTAATTTTTAAAATAATCATGCACAAGCAGTCCACTGCTTCCATCACATTCTCTCTCATCATTACCCATACCGGATGCTTAAATTTGTTAGTGCATTGACTTGGCTCCATTTCAGCTTTTAAGACAGTGAATCTTCCCTTCTTTCTACACAATAATTTCCCTATTTTTCCCTATAGTTATAAGCCTCTGTGCTTTTATGTTTATGGAGTTCATCGCCCTCACTAAAACAAAGTAATTTACAATGACAACATAGCTAACGTTGGGCCACTGCTTCATGTCATCTACCCATTCTGTTAGAGTAGACGGATAAGGCACTCTCTCTTTTCTTTTTTTCTTTTTTTATAAATAATGTGACCAATGTATCCATGTTTGAGATTTGGCCATTGTTTGAGTAATGGAAATGATATTTTTAAGATATTTTCTGAAGTAGTATTGCATTTTAAAACTTTACCAGGCAATCACTATTACTAACGTAGACGGAAAGGGGAAACTGACTTCAGGAAGTCTCGTGTTCACAGAAAAATATAATAATTTAATGCAGCGTTTCTTAATTCTGCCCTGGCACAGATTGCCAGACTGATACCCAGTATTGATATTAGTATCATTTCATCTATAATTGGATGTTTATGTTATTTACACCACATATGTTATCATATGTTATTTCTCTGTAGCCCTGTGCTGTACAGCAGAGTTCAATCATGATGTCTACACAAAGACGTGGGTGAGCCAACTCCAAGCAGCAGACCGAGTAAATGTTGAAAAAAATGATGCTATACAGATTATATATATATATAGCGCCATCTGATGCTTCTGAAGCGGTACGTGCAGATGTAATACTGAACTTGGAGCAGGTCGGGAATCATCATCAACAATGTGTAAATATCGATGACAAAACACCTCAAGAGGACCTAGTAATGTCAGTTATTGAAAGTGTGTTACTCCAAATTTTATTATACATTATATTATAAATTATATTGTACATAAAATACATTTATTTAGACAGTCAATGCAAAATACGGACATAGTCGCTAATTTTCTGTTGACTGCGGTTGTTAGACTTGAATACAGAGACCCAGTCAAAATGGCGGCAAGGATGACGCACGCTCCAGGGCTCTATGAGGTGTTTGCGTATATAAGTCTATGCTACTGTCATGATGTGGTCTTTTTAAGTTAGTTTCCTGTTTTATTTTGTGGAGTTTCTCGTTTCTTGTTTTGCTTCTGTTCATTAGTTCACTTGTCTGATTAGTTATGTTCATCTGTTTCTCGTTTGCTTCCTTGTGTATTTAAACTTCCTGGTTTTCTGTTTCGTAGCTGGGTCATTAGTAGTCGGTAGTAGTTGTTAGTTGTTTGTAGTTACCGGTTCAGTTGTGTTACGTTCTCCAGGCCAAGGTCACGTTATTAAAGTGGAAGTTTATCTGCTTTCCTGCTTCCTCCTGCTGTTTTTTTTCCTGCATTTGGGTCCACACCACATTACCACACCCAAATCATAACACATAAGTTTTTATATTTTATTAATGCAAAACAGCAGCAGTTCAATGCACGCTCAAGATTATCAATTGGCTTGGCAAAAACTTAAGATGAATTGTTTTAATCAAATAAGTGTGTGCACATTTTGTTTTATTGATGATGTACAGCTTGATGTAACATGAATATATTTTAGAGAATATATTTTGTGGACAAAGTTAAATGTGCGAACAAATCTATGAAATAATGAGTAAACCGGAAGTACTCGGCCACACACTCGGCGTCAGAACGTAACCATATTGTGCACGTAGTCCATTACATTGAATATTTGACCTCTTGTGGACAGTGATTAAATCTTTTCCAATACATCTGTGAAATTTATACATAATCTTAGCACTTTAGATATTTTTTCTGGCTTCCCTTTCATGAAAATTTTGCAGCCCTGATTTGAATATTTCCTGCTGGTATTGTAATTGATGAGAGAACGAATAACTTCCTTTACATACGCCACTGTGTTGGTATTAGGTAATATAACTCCCCATTCCTGTTCCCCATGTCTTTTATTTTTATTTCCCAAGCTTCTGGTGGCATAGGACCTTATTAACATTCCACAAGTTTAGCTTTGAAGTTGGAAGTAAACAGTACACAGGGGGCCAGCAGCTGTAACAGGTTACTTTGGCCATTGGTTACAGATAAGAACATTATGTTCTTACATACTTAGCACATTTAGTTCAGAAGCCCTGCCAATCTTCTGTCATTCTGTCAGGACAGGAAGAAGAGCTCCTTTTGTGCTCTGTGGTTGTAGATGGAAGTGCTTTGATTATTTCAAAATGCCCCAATCATCATCATTCAAAATCTTTCTTTTGAAGCAAACCTTTTGAACCAATCTTGTCAATCTCATTGCTTTGTGAGAAATGCAGCTATATTATGCAAGCTTTTTCTTAATGAAACGGGCTGAAGACAGCTTAATTTTCTTGGTGATAATTTTATCATCAAACTAAAATCCAAAAAGAGAATAATAGAAAGAAAAATAATAAAAAAATAAAATAAAAAAATAGAATAAAAATAAAAAAAAATAAAAAAAAGAATAATAACAGTAATGAAAATTATCCATTTATCCATTTCCTTGGCGCTTATCTGGGGTCAGGTCGCGAGAACATATGCCAAAGCAAGGAAGCCCACACTTCCCTCTCTTTTGGCACAAAATACGAGCATGTCCCCCCTGGTTCGTGGGGCATGCTCGTACCTGGGAATAGTAGGCATCCTGGAGCATTCTAACCAGATAGTTTAATCACCTCCATTTGGCTCCTCTCTGAGTCCCTGGCTGATGACCCAGCTTTTCACAAGGGCTGGGCTACACAACCTCATGTCAGTATCATGTTTTATTGAACGGGTTACTTTCGTTATAATTACTTAGCGATTATTTCAGTATATATTTTGTTTTCATTACAGAGGATTGCATATTGTTAAAAAGTGAAATTAGTCACACAGTTTAAATATATATGGTCATTTAATTAATATTTGTCTATATATTGGAGATGCATCTAGACTTGCAAACATTTTAAATAAATGACATCAACAAGATTATGTGTATGTAATGTGAGGTTTTGATTGATTTTTTATTAATTTGATTAAGATGGGTTAATCAAGTGGGTTAATTGTCCACTAAAGCAGAACCCAGTCATCCTGCACACTGAACACCATTTGGCTGCTTGCATTTGGGATTACGAATTTCATGAATACAAATGTTCCTGGTATGATGTTTTTTTAAATATTAATTTATATTTTTTATCATAATCACAAGTATATAATTCTCATTATTATCCTTTAGATACCCAATAAATGTGTAAACTCACATGTTTTTAAGTTTTGCTTTGGGCTGTCATGAGATTTATCATTAGAATAAACACATATTTTTTTCTTTCTTATTTACTCATAAATAGCTAATATATTGCTCGTGTCCTATTGAAAATGTGATTTAGGAATTATGTTGCTGAGAAAAGTTTATTAGGGGCATGTCTTGTCAGAGCGGTGAACTGAATGCACCAAAATCCACTTTATCCGTCTTATTTATGACCATTCCTGTAGGTTCCAGCTACACATTCATAGAATGACCCATTTGATTTTTCAAATAATTATGTTTTTGTTCTGTGCACAAGCTCTGTGCACAGAACTGTTAAGCGTCAGATATGACATGCCATGATTTGTCATGGTATTTAACTTGATTAACAGTGAAATTAAATAATAGTGAAATCCATATTTGCAACACCGTTCATTACCACTGGTGGGGAAAAGAATGCATATCAACTAGGAAATTAGGAGCTTTGCCTTATGGCTTAGCTCTTTTTTCACCAAAGCAGACCAGTGCAGAATCTGCATCCCCCTGTTCCCCATGTTG
Organism: Pseudomugil tenellus; assembly: GCA_037177515.1. Classification (NCBI taxonomy): domain Eukaryota; kingdom Metazoa; phylum Chordata; class Actinopteri; order Atheriniformes; family Pseudomugilidae; genus Pseudomugil; species Pseudomugil tenellus. The sequence goes on along the minus strand of JBAMHX010000009.1, from coordinate 6,955,165 downwards.
ATGTCTGATTCTATTGGCTACAAATTGAGGTAGTGCTGTACTTGGTACCACAGTCTCAAAATTAGAAGGTCACTAGTTTAAGCCTTGGCTTGGGCATTTCGATGTGGAGTTTGCATGCTCTCCCTGTACTCCTGAAGTACAGGGAGATACTCCAGCTTCCTCCCACTATCCAAAAACATGTATGTTAGGTTGATTGGTCATTCCCAATTGTAGTTAGGAGTGAATGTGAGTGTGCCTGGTTGTCCGTCTGCTTGTTAGTTTCTGTGTTGCCCTGTGATTGACTAGCAAACTGTCCAGGATGTACCCTGCCTCTCGCCCGGTGACTGCTGGGATAGGCTCCAGCTACCTGCGACCCTGAATTGGATGAAGCTGTTAAGAAAATGGATGACTGGCTGCGAATTGCTCATGCAAAAGTTAGAGATCAAAGCCTGATGACACCAGCAGAGCTATATTGTCTGTAAAGAGAAGACCCAATCCTGATGTCACCAAACTGAACATTGCTCCTAGAAATGTTTTCATGAAAGTTAAAAACAGAATCTGTGACAAAGAACAGCCTGGAAAAAGAGTACAACAGTCTCTAGGAATGACTCTGACAGGGCAGCTTGTACAATGAGGTCTAGTATGGCTTCCAGAACCCCCCTGCAAAAGAGTTGCTATGAACATGGTTCATGGCTATAAACAACTTCTCCAAGTCCACAAAACACAAGTACACAGATCGGGTCAATTCTCATCACCTGACCTGGTGTTAAAGAGAATACAGAACTGGTCCTTTTTACCTTGACTGAGATGAAAACCACACAACCCGACCCCCCCAGGACTCACGAATAGACATCACCAGGAAGGCTGAGGAGTGTCGGTGAGACACACCCTGCCGTCCCTTCTTGTAAAGAAGTCTCCCCCCAATGTCCATATAAAAATAAATTTATCCCAATAAAAATATTGTTAATAGTATTATAAAATAAAAATCTATGTGTAATAATTAGACTGTTTTGGGTTTTAATCAAATCTTTGCTAGAAGGCTCAATATGTATGTCCAACATGAGGTTTGAGTGGGTTTAATCAGGCATCATACTGCCACTCACTCTGGAGTAGTCTGATAGGCTTGGCTCATTGCTCTGTACATACATTTTGAAACTCCTGCAGCGATACATACCCAGAGCTGTGTGACTTGATCACACACTTTAGTTTCACTCTGTCAGGGGGATGAGCTGGCTCCCTCTGCTGATTTCCAAGTTACTGTTTCTCTTTATTTTATTTCCCCTTTTTTCTTCTAGCATCACATTGTGAATGGTGAGTTTAGATTTTTAATACGATTATGTTTCCAGTCATATATGCATTAGTGTGCAGTGTGCTGCGTGTATGATGGAAGTCCCAGGAAAGCCCTGGGACCCTGTGGGCGCTTTAAAATGTGTTAGAAGTCTTTGCTTGTGTGTGGGTTTTATCTGTGTAACAGTGAATGGTGGCTATATTTGGCCACTTTTCTCTTGCTAGAGTGCTTTTAGTTCATTATCTGGAGTTTTTGTTTCTATTCACTTAGTCAGCGATAGAGTCAGCTGAAAGAAGACAGACCAGTTTCTGTATGACTCTACATGACAACCTCATAGGGCAAACTTAGACATTTGGTGAGTCTTTTTTTTTTTTTTTTTTTTTTTTACTGGGACATTGAATTGTGTAAAGAATTGCCACTTTTTCAAGACATAAGTCTTTCAGTAGTGGATATTTAATCATTTTCCTGCTCTGAGTTGTGGGAAGGAACCTGCTTAGCTCGGACGTCCTGGGCCACATTCTATGCGTGCATTGCTGTGCACTGACGGACTGTTGACTGTTGGGATATAAAATGTTTTCTACTCAAATTGACATCAGCTGCTACCCATCAGGGCATTTTATTTCCCGGCTTATCGATATTCAGGTACCTTCTTTTTAGAGAATTGGCTTTTGAAGATTGAAGGTGAAGATTTCTCCTGACTGTGTAGAAAGACAGATATTTTAAAGACTACTCACAAGAAGTTGTTCAACTTACTTCAACTTACGTCAAATTGACGTGAAATCTAAAAAAATTCATGCTACACTGGTATGATTTTTCACAATTACAAGGTTTTCCTTTGCATTAATGGTAACTTTACATTTCTTTATTCAACTCATGCATGTCATCGAACTTGATGTCTGTTTATACTGTCTAACTTGATTGAAGAAGAGTAATAATTTTTTTTGTACTGTATTTGTGTTAAATTGATTGGTAAAAATTTGGGCAATATTTTATACTATCATAGAAATGGGATTCTTTTTTCATCAAGCAATTCATCAACTTAATTATTAAAGTTAGCTGATACTTCTATGAATCACAGGTATCACTTCTACGGACTGAAAGTTTTAGAGAACTAATTAAAATGTTGAGAAAAAAATGGAGGCATCTTGTCAAAATGGGCATTTTAAAAGTGTTTTACAACAAAGGTGTTTTCCGCCACCTTTCTAATCTGAGTTCAGTGTTCTTTTTCTCAGTTTGGCCAACATACAGCAGCAGTCAGTGTGCTGTCTGAATGTTTCCCTAACAGTTAATCTCCGCTCACAAAAGGGCACTTTGTTATGGTAGCTGCTTTGCTACAATATGCAAATCTTTTACTACACACTTTTGAAATTATTTGCACCCGTTTTAACCTGTTTGGTTCATTATTGCCCAGAGTGTTAAATGTTTATGATTCATAAGAGGAAACTACTTAGAAAGTAGAACATATTTAAAGACCAATCAAAAGATGGTTTGATCATAGCCAAGAAGAAAAAAAACTCAAAAGTGTTGCCTTGCCTTCCCCTCCTTCCCCTTTCCTCCCCTCCCTCCACCCCTCCCTGCCTGTCACGTGTTCTTTTCACAGCATAGAAAAGTTTCTGGATTAGGGCAGAATTAACACAAAGCAGCGACGCCACTCCAGCTACACTTGCAAGCAATACAGAAGAAGAGGGGGGACAGAGACCCTGACGCGGCGGGGTGAAGACACTTGAAGCCACCTCAGAAAACTCCGAACCCTGATCGCGAGCAGCGGACAAATCCATCCAGACACAGAGAGAGAGAAAGAGAGAGAGAAAGAGGGAGAGCAGCAGAGAGGCAGAGGATCTTTGCTGACAAGGTCCTGAAGGATGGCAGAGAAGCAGTTTGCTGGCATCCTGGTGAGTTTTCTCCTTATCTAATGAACAGTGCACACACACACACACTCTGGATGCAACCACATCTTAGCTGTATTGCTCTGGTGGGATGCAGCTGCTGGACCACTAGTTGAGTAACTCTCTGCCTCCCCCTTTTGTCCCACTTTGAGGCCAGGTTTTTTTTTAGGTTTTCTACACTAACAGAGCTCCAACAGTCAAAAGTTAAAAAGCCTCACTTGTCTTAATACCTTATGTTTCTGTACCCAGATGCTTAAAACATTAGAATTCCCACAGCACACCCATTTGGCTTTTCCATCTAGAATGCTCTCTGGGCAGCCAAGTGGCTGGATTAGTTTTGAGCTAACATCCTGACTCAGGTGTTAACAAACACTATTGTTCTGTAAATGAGTGAGAAATTATTGGTCTGTTTATGAGAAACGCATGGTAGAAATTTGGAAGTTCTTGGTGAACTTACCTGACTGTGCCGAGAAGGAGGAGAGTCTTCCGTCTGAGCAGTTGTTCCACAAGTGACAAGGATATGAATAAGTTGTCCGTGGTAATGGTTCTTTTGTCCATTAGTTTAATTACCACATGTTCAGATAGTCTCTCACCCATGGGACGACAAGGATCCTAGGATGACTTGGATCTCAAGTCAAACTTGATGCCAAACTTGTTGGGTTTCATTGTTCAGTCATAGTTGAAAACGTGGCTCGTCAAACTTGATGTACCAGGCTGGGTTGTATGATGTGATGAAATTTACCACTGTAAACATGTCAGACCCAACATGTCACGATTCGAGTCCCTGTCATCGCAGGTGTCACACAATGTCTTCCAAGCAGTTTCGGGCCATAATGCTGATGATTAATGGGTGTCCCAGGTTGGCTTTCCATGTGTCGCACACAAATGGAAGTTCAATCACCTCCTGCAAAATGAGGATGGTTATAATTGCGATTAGTTCAGAGAGGGACATGAACCAACTGCTATTCTGCATCTGACGTCCATGCTAAATGGTACACTCCTGGATATTTCGAAGCATGTTCAGAGTAACAAAAAAGAGGAAGCTCTATTATCAACCTAACACTGTTCTTCTGACCAAAGCTGTTGTCTAATGCCCTGTTCAGTATACAGTCTTAACTGCAGACTTTGTGGGGAAAAAAGACTGTTCCCAACAAAAGTCAAAAGGAAACTAATTATCTCTCATATGAAAACAGGCTATGTGCACAATGTTAGATTAGGTGTGCAAACTCAAAGCATTTTACACGAGAGAAGCCAAATTAAAGGGTGCATGAAAAGTGTGAGAAACGGTCAAAAGCTTATTTGTGATTACTGAAACAGTACAGTATGTTCTGAGAGTCCCTTCCAGTTTCTTTCTCAGGACAAAAGCTCTCAGTAGATATCTAAGGTTTGCTGTGTGTTTTCAAGCATTCCCCTTCCCCTGATGTGAGTGTGTCCATATCAGACAATCAGTCAAGTACTTGAGGTATGCAATCTATGAACTGCTAGTATGGCAGGTAATGGCTGTATTTATAACTGAAAGATGGCTGTGTGTAGGTCTTTGAGTCGTTCATATCAAACCACACAGCCTCTTGGCTGCCCTCTGTACACTGCAGTAGGGGCAAGAAAACTATGAGGCTTGTAGTGTCAAACCTTAAATACAATTCCCATTTTTTTCCGGAAGGTGTTTGAACTTTCTTCTTAGTGATGTACTGAAGACAGACCTGTCATTTACTGCTCAACCCATCAAAAAAACATGAAAACTGTCTTTGTTCAAGGGAAAATAAGTTTTTTTCCTCACTTACTTTGCTCCCCTCATCTCTGTTTTGCCAAAAAACAATAAAAACATTTTCACAGTTTTTTTCTTTTACACCAATAAGAGTCAAGGCCAAGAGGTAAACATGTCTGTGTCAGGCTTGCGCTAACTGTGAAGCTTTAAATAGAGGTTTGGCATCATTGACAGTCAGGTCACTTCTCCCTCCATCTCTCCCACTCAGTCCTAGAAAGTCCTTCCGTCCTTCTTGAGACGGTGATAAACACAAACTAAGCTCCAACTCTCCACTGACATTCTTGCTTGTTTGAAGCCCTGCTTTCCTCCCCGCTGACTTTTTTTTCCCACAATCACTCTCGCGCCCTTTCAAGATGAGCATCCACGTTAAAAGGAAAAAATAAAAAAAGCCTGTGTATACACCATCTTAAGAGGAGTACGTTATCAGTCTCGCCTGCTCTACTCTCGCTCCCTGTCGAATGATGGAGATTGGCTTCTTTGTGATTTTGTTGTGAAGTCAGTCAGTCTTTGGAATAATCTACCACAGCTGGATAGTTAAGATTAACAGTTAAAGTTAAATAATTGTCATAAGAGGATTAATTTTAAATGCCTCTTCCTGTTACTAGATCTTGGTGATATTCAATAGCCACCATGAAGCTTCAGATGTTTTAACAGCCCTCAAGGATTTTTGGAAAATCAGTCTGTATTGGTTGCCATGACTCCCTGTGGCCACTAGGGAGTTTGTGGTGTAATTTGTTGCTCCATCAGCTGTTAAAACACATACAGCATAAAAGAGGAATAATTTGAAAAAAAAAAATATTGTGGAGGTGGTTCAGTGTAGCTAAGAGATTATGAACATTCTTCATTAAAAGGTGCAGTGTGTGAAAATTACTGACATCTAGTGGCAAAGATGGAAATTGGAAGAATATCAGATGCCAACTATGCTTAACAGGCAAGCAAGGACCAAATTTCTTCCACTTGTTTTCTTCTATGAGTGGTTTCACTAGTCTCTGTTGCAGTAAAGACTGCACTACACGTAGCATTGTGTACATGAGTATTGCATTCTTATATGTACTTTTAAGGCTCAAAAGGTGCTCTAGCACCAATTAAACAAAGCTGGTGCTGTAGTTTTAAAGCTCATACAGGATTCTCACATCACACAAACAGTTGTTTGTCCGTACAATCACATCTTAGTAAAAATAGTAGCACAAACATGACAGCTGGCATTTGTGGCAGTAGAAGAAAAGTGACTAGATACTAATAGAAAAACAGATATTTTTACGTTACATTTTTCTGACCTTCATTTTGTGATATCCTGCACCTTTATGTTTGCTTTCAAATTACTTAATTCATTTATGAATGTTGATAAAGTTCGTCGTGATGGGAAGATTGTGGCAAACAGATGCTTGTGCGCGCTATTGTAGAACCGCCTGTCGTGATTGGTTGCTTCTGATGGCTGGGCCTGTTGTCCTCAGCAGTGTTGGACAGTGATGTCAGCTTTGGCTACAAGTCATCAACAACGACTCAAAGAAAGCGTGTGTGAGAGCACAGAGCAAATCTCACTCCCATTGTCAGCTGTTACTTTACTTTTCCTTCAGCTCCACCCTCTCCTTTTCTGTCTCTTCCTCCTTCCCCTCTCTTCTCACATCTTTAGCAACATATTGTAAAAGGAACTTATTCGTCTCACATTTCACACGTGTTCTGCTCATTTTCAAATTCTAGGCGAAGATTGCAAATTGCCTTTGTTGCTACTACTTACTACTTCTTTGAACGTCCCTTGGCCTTTTAGTCTGGTCAGATTTATCTGTGCTAGCCCAGATGGTTGGTGGATGGACCGGTCAACATAAATCTCAAAACACACAAGGTGGTAGCTTCCTGCTACCGCTTGGCTCGGCAGCTCGCCTTCTGCCAGGACTCCTTTCTGTCCAAACTTAATTCTCCTGCTTGCTCTCAGCTCTGAAAAGGAGCCCCCATCCCCTCAATCTTTAACAGCGTTGTCTTTGACTGCCCTGAAAGCTGCAACTTTCACCGAGCGGATGAGCAGATGGTGCCCTGGCACAAGCTTTTTACCGAACCGATGGATATCTGACTCTTTGTTTTTACTCCTTATTTACTTCTTTTACACTTGTAGTCTTTAAAATGTCTGCCCTGTCGATGTATGTGCCGGGATGTGAGAGTAGGAGGGGAAGAAGGAGGAGCTGGACTGTCATGGTACCTATTTGGCAGCTCAGGCCCACATTCATCTGTCAGGCTGTTTGCAGGGCCACAGCTGCTCCTCCATCACCATCAAGGCCAAATGGGCGAAGAGGTCAATGAAAGACTGGCCTGTGATCAAAGCGTGATATAAGCCAGCTGTTTCATTTTAAACCCACAGTTTGTAAGATTGTAAGAGGAAAAAAATAAAATCACAAATCATTTCACTTATTCATTTCACTTTTTTCCTTTATACACTCCCTTAAAACACTGTGCAAGTGTTGATCTATATGTTGTTATGCATTAAGACACCAGTAGAATTTAGGTACACTCTGTGAAATTCTAATTAAGTTAAATTTAGCTAAACTTTTATTTTAAAACAAGGATTTGCACAAATAGGTTTTTCCAATATTTTATTATACAAGTGCACATGATTTTATGTTATTATTAATCCTTTCTGTTTTTATATTTTGTGCTTTTACTATAATAGCTAAAGAGTCTCGTGTTAATCATTTTAATAGTATTATAATAGTTACTCTGTGTCATGTCTACATGTCTTGCCATGCACACACAGGTGAGTTACACGGCCCTAGCCAAGAGTGTGCATGTTGGACATTATGCCGCATCAACCACCTGAAAAACACACAGGATATCGGCAATGTTAAACACCTGATCTGCTGTGAGTAGTAGGAGGAGGAGGAACCTCTTGCTTGTTGGGGAAATGCACCATGAACAATCAGAATCCCCTCAAAATGTTAGTAATTTCTGAGACACATTATGGCTTAAAATTCATGTCTCAGCTTTCTTTTCTCTCGCTTGTAAATTAGCGTGATGCATGTACGGTAACATGTATGTGTACAGTGGAGGGGGAGGGAGTGAGCTGTCTGTCTGCTGTATGACAGAAGTTAAATTATTATGCGTAGACATCGTAAAACACAGCTTGTTCACGATGTTGCTCTTTAAGATGGCAAACCGATTTGTAAAGCAGACATTGTCTTTTTCCACCTGTAATTTCACCAAATTAATGGTATGGGTTTTAAATCTGAAACAGCTAACTAGTAAAACAGTGGCCAGTAAGTGATGCACATGAGCAGGTAATATATTTCTATCTGTGGTTGGAGGATTCATGTTTTCCTGTACAAACCCATACCTGTCATTTTACGTCTGGGCTGCAGCTGTCCGTTCAGTATTAATGCTTTTAACTGCAAGTGGAGGCTGGCATCTCCTGGAGGAGGAATCAAAGATGATGTGCATAGGTCGAAGGATGTGCCTTTGATAAATCCTTGTGGTTTTTATCAATTTATTTGTAAAATATATATTGTACAACACACACACACACACACACACACACACACACACACACACACACAAGAGATACAGATTTAATCGTATATGTGAATAAACTCACTAAAATTTAAAAATAGGTCAGTAAATATAAATATATTAAGATTATACTTGGTATTGATGACATACACTTGTAGGTGTCTCCCAAAATAACCTTAATGCATAGAAAACAAAATCCCTTAAGTAGCTACATGAATGCATCTATATGTAACAGCAGTATCAGAAAAAATAGGCTTTTTTGGAGATAAGATTGCGTTTTGACTGCATTGTCTAATAAGGTATCTGTGTCCAAGTTGTGTCAGCTTGTGTCAGGTTTATTTATATTTTTAGGCACAAGAAAAATAAGGGAAAAAAACGGCAAATGAATCATTCATGCAAATGTTAATTTTTTACACATATGTATGAATGAGTTTGACAACGAAGGGCTACAATACATTAGAACTGGTTATTTACATTTTTCATGTATTTGTGTCCCTTTAAAGAATGTCACACATAAACCAAGTAGATTTCTTTTTCACTATACCATAGTCATGGTGTTTGCACCAGCACTGGTATCTATATTTTACAGATCTGTACATTTAATAGTGCACACTATATAAACCATTTAACACACATACTTAAGAAACAGAAATATGTTCATGTAGAGATACATTTATTTAAATAAACAGATCAAATCCTCCTGTTATTTTAAAATGAATAGATATGTTCCCATTTCTGCATTGCAGATGTGCATATTGCCTCCCATCCTCCAATCATTGTCATGATGCTAGTTATAGCAGAAGTTATGCTAGTCCACTTCCATTGCCATCACTTGTATGTCTCTATTAAGTAGAGCTCAAATAGTCAAATAAGCGTCTGGCACAATTTGTACTTTATGTTAATCTGGATTAAACACACTCTTGTCTCTTTTGTTACTGCCTGTAATATTCTTTAAAACCTTTTTCTGTACTGATGTGAATATTGTATATTCTAATATAGACCCAAGATTTGCTTTTGCATACTCACCAGACCTGCATAAGATATCTCTCCCTGTTAAACCCACACTGTGAAATCTATCAATTTAAAGTTTTTAGTGAAATAAAACAGGAAAAGGGAACTTTTGAGAAACACATTTTGAGACAAACCCTGACAAAGTAATACCAAGTTAATAACCTGCTACCTTTATGCGGATTTACTACTTGTAGAAATTTGTACTGTAATTCAACACATTGTTGATATTTTTAAGTTTATTTATTCTTTTGTAAAAAAGACTTGGTCTGAACTTTGGAAGAATCATATTTTTTTGCTGAAACATGTTCATGTAGATTCAGCAGATTTAAACAAAATAAAATAGAAAAATACTGTGATGAGTAAACTATATAATGACAGATACAATCACTTTGTTATTGCTCTAGATGATGTTTTATTAGGATGCGATTTCACTAGAACACCCCCAGATTTCTGAGCCCTTTTAGTTTGTGTGAGTGTGTAAAAGAATGAATGTTTTCACTCAGTGAGTGTGTTTGTGAGTGTGCCGTATCCCAGGGGTTGTGGGGCTAATGTGTGCTGTAGGCTGTGAAGCAGAAGCTTAAATGGAAAGAAATAGTGGAACCTGCAGCCAAAACCTCCAAGAGGTCAGCACACACACATACACACACTTAGAAATAATATGGATGACTCCAAGCATATTAAGATCTACCTTGAGGATACTCGGCTATGTAAACAGAATTTAGGTGAGGTTTTTGTGTAAAATACATAAAATCTAAAAGGAATTTCAGATTTTTAATCACTTCTGTCTTTTCTGTTTTCTTTGTACTGTTTTCATTTACGTATGTTATGCGCTACATTGAAGCCTTTTTATAAAATATGTCATTATAATCAATCAGGAGGTCTGGTCAGGAGTTTCTTGTCAAGTCTTTTCCTGATATATAATCATGTTGCATGTGCAGCCATCTGATTACTGTCAGGTGTTTTCTGTTGTTTAAACGGTCCGTCCACCATGTGCACCCCTTGATTTGACTTACAGGTGAAACTACAGACTCTATTTGCCTCTCTCACTTTCTTATGTAAGAGACATATTGAATTGCCAGTCAGCCAGTTTAGTGAACAGCAGTGCTCAGCAACCGTGTTGACTGCCTCTGGGGCCAACGGCCAACAAACAGATGTGAACCGAGAACCAGAGGGAGAAAGAGTTCTGAGGGCAGGTGGACGGGCCTCAAATCGGACATGAATTTGTCTCTCCACCTCCTGACTGATCAGGTCATTGGAAAAGAAAGGGGGAAAAAAACACAATAAAATCTGCCTTGCAGGACGCGGGCAGCGCCCAGCATCAGTTTAAATGGCAGCCACTGTGGTGAACATACAATTGAGCGACAAGGGCCACACATGCCAAACACGTCCACTGCTGGGCACTCATGAAAAGGTAGCCCACCACCAACCGACTTCCAATGTATGCTCACACACATAAGAGAAAAAAGGGACTCTATTATGTTTCAGTCCTTTAGATTTCATTAGGAAAAACCACTCGGGCTGAAAATGCCTTTTCTTGATTTTCTTCCTCTTCCCTTCTTTTTTTTCTTTTAATGGGTCTTTGCTCCCCCCCCCCCCCACCACACAACTTAAAAAGACTTCACATTCTTTCTCATACATTAAAGACAGTAAAAATTATGGACAGGGCTTTGACATTGGCTACGGTTACATGATATTTTTTATATTGTGAATTAAATATTTCCAACTTAAAGTATTCTCCTTCAGGTTTACATGGACATCGTCATTTTGAATTAAGTTTTACATGAAGACACTTGTATTCGTCTTTTCATAATTCAGCTTTAGATCAGTGGGCTGAGAAGGGTTCTGAGTGGACAGGGTGCGGATGTGAAGATAAACAGAAATAAACCTGGAATAAACAAACTCCCCTTTCGACTTTTCGGCGTTTTGGCTACAACATAGAAAACCACATTATAAAAACCTTTTTCGCTTTGATTTTGGTTATGATTTTGAAGTAGCAGCTTGAACAGGTAGCACGTATGGGACAAGGTAGCAAGTATAACAGATGGACAAATTGATCAGTTCGGATTTAAAATGGGAATGAAGTCACTTTGGGTTTAAGCTTCGTTTCCAGTTATATTTTCCATTTGAAATTAGGTGTTTACATGGTCATTCATCTGTTTGAATTGGATTTAACTTTTATCCAGAAATAAAGAGGAAATAAAACTCTCATATAAACGTGGCCACTGTGTCTCCGCAACGTAGAACCTAAATGTTAACCCATTTTCATTCCATATTGTCATCATCTTCATCAGTTTCCAGTTGACATCCTTTCAAAGACCCTTTGAAAACCATATTTAAGTAATTTATTGGGTTTTAGCCCAACCTGCTTTCTGGCTAGATATATGCAAGCGTGTGTATTATTGGCAGCTGTAAACATCGGAGGAAAAGAAGAGTTTGGATAGCCCTCCTGCTTGGTGTCACACCTCCCTTATGTTGTTTATCACCCTTCTCCCTCTCTCCATTTCCTGCTCTGTTTAAATGAGAAAATAGTCTTTTTGGCTCATGGATTGTTATGAAAAAGTTGATTGTGACAGAACCAGGTGCAGCTCAGCTGGAGAACAGCTGCTATGATCCAAGTAGAAGAGCAATCACAGGCAGCCTTGGTGATGATGTACAAACTTTTTGTTGTTGACTGTGTATCCTCAGCTGGATTATGGACCCTCTCCAAAGCTTTGTGGGGGTTCAATGTCTTGCTTCAGGACCTTTCATCACGTAGAGGGAAAAGTCAACCTTCAGACCAATGAAATATTTCGCAAAATCCTGGAAGAACTGCCATTATTATAAAAAGATATATATGCTTTAATATTTAAATTTATATTATTTAGATGTCCGAAAATACTGACACATCAGGGTCCCAATGTTAGATAGATATTAAGTATTTTGTGACTAACTTCCTGATTTCTAGCTGTCAGAAAATAAAAGTGAAACAAAAAGCTTTTAGGAATGAATATTTGGTGACTCAGCACTGCCAAACTAAAATACGTGATGTAAAATACAATGAATACAATAAAAGAGGCACACTTTTTCTTAAACACACTTTTTTTTATGTGGTTTGCTGTTTTTGCCCACAATGAGCAGCAGATGAGGGGACATGCAGTGAATCGGCAGTACCTTGGACAGTGCTTCGTCTTAATTTGGAATCAAAACAAGATATTCCTGTCGTTCCGGTTTGTTCGCTCGCCCTCTCTTGTCACATTTTCAGCACGACAGTGACTTCTGCCACGTGAGGCCAACTTTCCTCACATGTTCCTCGCTTTCATCCCCAGCAATGGTCCCATATGTTTGTCAAAACGTGTATGTTGTGTGCTTTTTCCGGCCCGATTTGTTCCCATGCCTTCTCTCCAATGAGGCCCGCTCTCCCCGGGGGTCCGGGCCGAAGCCTCACGCTATTTATATAGAGCTAACAGCTGGGGCCCTCCCAGCCAAGGCAGGGAGGGATGGGGGTCGGGGGATGGGTGGAGAGATTATCATAGAAACTTCAGGTTTAACCAAGCGTTGGAAATTTCTCTCTCTGCCATTTTTCCGTCTCTTTTTGTGCTCCCTTGTCTTTCGTGCTGTCCCTTCTATGGGTGTCCAGAGGGTTGGCAAGACCAGGTTGAGTCCAGTTCATGTCATCTGGACTGCTGAACCCACCTCTATCACTCATCCGAAATATGTCCACCTCTCAGCTTTACCTCAGTTTTAAAACATTTTCATTGTTTATTTTCTTCACCCTGGAACAAACTTTCTTTCTGTGCATCCAATTAAAGTGCTGCGTTGGAGTGAATTAAAAACAGAAAAGCTGATTCTCCCTCCATCTGCGCTTCAGCATATTTAGTCCTTTTGTTAAATTGGACAAAGCCGAACTGCCGTTTTGCATATTTTCTCCCCTTCCTTCCTGCTGAACAGCTCCAGTAGCACTCGTCTTGTTATGAACGGCAGTCCCGTGTAGTTCTCTACTCACCGCTCTTCCCTTCACTTGTTTCATCCAGTCTTGTATCACAAGTCACAACTGCTCTGTCCTCCATTCTTTTAGCTTTTCCTCACGTGAACCACTCAGACTCTGGTTCACTCATGTCTCCTTCAGTTGAAGTGCCTCTCACTGTTAGATGTCCATGACATGCATGCCGAAGCTAACAAGAGGTGAAGAGAAATTATCCTAATTGCTATAAGGGACAGATACATAGATCACCCATGATGTACCAAGTACAGATATAATTCCCTGTGAGTTGACATGTTTAAAGGACAGGAAGCCACATTGTGATATTTTTTTAATTCAGATTTTGAGATAATGTGCGATCATTACAGTAATACAGTTACTGTATGTCAAAAGCTCTAAGGTACAGTGAGGTGCTCTAGTCCTGCTTTAGTCACTTATGCATATGAGATGTATTTAAAGCCATATATCTGCAAATATTGGGAGCTGTTTTGGTTTTGTCAGGATGCATCATGTTGTTTTGTCAAGTTACTCAAAATAGAAATGAAACAAAATCAGACCAGAATAAACCTTAATGCAGTAAAACCTCAAGATGAGCAATTGGAAATAAAAATTAGACCACTTGAGGTCAATAAAATGTTTGTAATTAAATGTCTTTAAATTGATCTCAGTGTTTTTATATTTTTTCACAATATTTCTTGTTCACATCAGCGGGGCTCGTGCATGTGTGTTTGTTCACTTCACATGGATGAGGACTTGGGCAGGTCACGTGTTTGTTTAACAGTAGTCTAAGCTAGAGGAAAATAAAATGCTCTCTGTGTAGGTCACAGAACAGTTTTGGACACTGATGCATCGATTGCAGTTTAAAATTGCTGTCTGATGTAACCTTATCCGTCCAGTTCATGCTGGAGGGATAATAGAAAGACTGACAGTCACGGTCACACACAACATGTGGGCATCACCTTTGGAGAGGAATCACACAGAATGTTAATCCACAAAGATGCAATTTTGTGACTTTTTGCTGAATATTAATTGAGTTTGTTGGCCTTTAGAGCCACAAAGCTCCCTCAAACAGAGAGGATGATTCCTATCTGTCATGATTATGCAGTGATATTTGAATTCATTTGTAAATGCTGATATGAACACTTTGAAATAATATGAGAAAAAACGTGAAAGGATGAAATAATTCAAGTGAAGGGTGGGCCATTTTTATAAGCTCCATTCAGTTAACACTAAACTGAGATGCAAAAGCTGTGTTAACAAAAACCTAATGGTATACAAGGATCAGGGTGATCGGTTCAACTGGGGGTTGCTAAATTCAGGTCTGAGTTTGCATTCACAGACACTTTTGATTATGATATTATCCACATGGCTTGCAGTGCCACTGCATCAAGAATTATTAAGAGAGACCAAGACCAAGTTCAGTCTTTTTTAAGAAAAATCTGAACAAGTACAGTTTGTTTTGGAAGGTTTGCCAGGAGAAAGGTTGTTCTCACTAAGACCAAAGAGGGGACAAGCCCAGAGCATTACCTCATAGCAACTGTCAAGACAGTTGAGGATTGATGATCTGGACTAACTTTGCTGTCTCACTCTCACCTGCAAGATTCCCATTTTGTCAAGCATGAACTGCAGCAGGACAGTAACCCCAGTCACAGCTGAATGATTAAATATATAAATAATCAATGACCTAATCAGAGTTCAAAGAGTCGTTATAACATAAAGACAACAATTACTTCTACTCTTGGAGATACTGAATGATGGTGTGTACTTCATTTCACATGCTTGTTTCAATGTAGAATGCCATGTGTTGTTTTTATAGTTTTATGGTAAAGACCAGTTTGTTTTTTCTGTTCTAAGTGTAAAAAACTTTATTTTTCAGACAACTGTTGACAGTAAGTGAATAATGGTCGGCTTGTTGTCTATCCCCTGTCCAGAGCGGTATATAATCAACCTTTGGCAGCAAATTAATGACTATTATTATCGCTTTGAGGGTAAAAGGGTAATGTAATGAGTTCAGAGTGACAAGAACACAAATGCAAAGACATAATTTGAGTGTTTCATGATATAATCCTAAATTATTTATATCACACAGAAAAATTTAAATGGGTTAAATAAAATGCTTTAATTTGATTTTTTTTTCTGTAAATCTCTCTTTCTGTGTATGAGCCATATGTCTTCTATTGACATCATAGAAGTTTATCATACAAGCAAAAGTAAGACATCCATGCTAATGTACTCTATATGTCACATTATTTCATATTTGTTCTGGTTCTTAGTGGGAGATTTGTCAGACATCCTTCTTTAGTTTTTGTCCTTTTTATTTAATTAACCCATTCACATTCTGCTAAATAAACGTCCGCATTTGGCCTCAGGTATACCTATAATGTATGTTGGCATATGTCGGGATACAAACAGGAAAGGCCTAGGGGCAAAGGATAAAGTCTGACCTTATCAACGTTGTGCTCGCAGCCTTTTCTCGCTGTTTGTCTGTCTGCTCTCGTCTACTGATGTTTCTGATTGACTAACTGATTAACAGCTTTGGTTATGAGTTGGCCGTATTGCTTCTCTCAGCTCTTTATGTGTCTGCTGATATTTCAGCGTAAGTCTTAGGATTCAGTGACTGTATGGAAGCAGTTTCAGTCTTTCTCAGAACTAAATCTCTCAAACATGTAGAAATAAATGAGAATCTTAAGTAGTTACCCTTTTTATAAGCAGCAGCATCTGTGCTTCTTTAATTAGAGTTAAATGACCAAATGTAATGGGGCAATTAGCTAACCAAACAACACCTCTAGAAACAGCTGGCTGCAGCCACAACAAGCACTTATTTTAAGATATTATAGTATCCAACATTTTAAACTAAATGTTTATTGATGGTCTCACAACTTAATTTCTCCATGACTAAACTCAAGATAAAGTGTGTGTCTGAGTGGGCACATTTTTTAAAGTTTCTTATAAAGCTTGACGTCATCATGGATGAACAGAACCCTCCTAAGGCATAACTACTTGGGAGTGTCCCTGTGGAGCAAATAATAATACACCATACGGCACCCCTCTGGACTAAACTTTTCATAGTTCTTGTTACTGCTTGTAGAGTTGAGTTTCTAAAAATTGTTTTAGCTTCTGTCTCAAAGCAAGTTTAAGATCCTCCATCTGCGATATTGGTTACGATTGCATGGGTGTATGGTTTCGTTGTCAAAGACAGCAATGCAGCTGACCCCCATCTGTGATATACTGTAGGTAAAATTTTGGCTGTTTGTATGACAGCTTTAAACATTAGTCCTATCATATGAAGGGGGACAGCGATATTTGTGCTAAATGCAGCCATTTTTGAAGGACGCGTAGGTCTGGGTGTGTGTGCAAGGTTTAATACCTGCCCTGAATAGCCCTGAAATATCCCATTAGATAATCAAGTACCAGTTAGAGTAACTCATTATAACCCAAAAGTAGTCTCTGCAAAAGTGAAATAGAAAACCACACAAAACATCCAGTAAACAGTGCAGGATTATAGTATTGTTTCATTCTGTTGCTGTTTGACTTGGATGTGGAACTAAATGCATATCAGTCTTTAAAATATTTAAAAAAAATACTTGTCCAAATGGATTTGTGGAATGCCGCACAGCTTCCCATTCCTCAGAAAGTCCTGAAAAATTACAGATAATTTTACATTAGAATTAAATCAGCATTTTGTTTTAGAAAAATGTTGCCCATGTTACATTGATGACCTGTCCTGGACTGGTGACCTGTCCAGGGTGTACCCTCCATCTTGCCCTACGATCGGATAGGTTCCAGCTTCTGTTTCCCTTAATTGGACGAAGCAGTTAAGAAAATGAATGAATGTATTTAACATTTAGTTTTTTGGCTCAGCTATACATTAGCTGAATGATTATTTACTTCACTCTCATCAGCATCAGAGTCTTGTTTGAGAAAGCAGAAACAACCACTTGAATGATTTCTTTTTTTAAACTTGTCTTGCTCAGCATTAAAGCAGGCAGAATGATGTTCTGGCTGCTGTGTTGTGCAGAGCATATTTGCTTTGTCAATCTGAAGACAGAAGACAGAAAAAGGACCCAAAGTGTGAAATATATAGAATATTGTAAATATTTTGGACATGTGAAACAAATGATTTTATAACTTTTTCATTATAATACAATGGAAAGTTTCCAGTTGTAATTTACATCATAGGTATGTCATGAGTTAACGTTGGTTTAACGTTTACTCACGTGTGTGATTTATCTTCTTGTAAAGGTTGAATCGACAGTTGATGAATTATTTATATTTTTAAAACCCTTTAGTGCCTTTGATATAATAATGTGTCTGTTCTACATGTATCTGCTTGTGCAATCGGTTGACAGGACCCCTTGTTTTCTTTGCCTTTAGTACTTCCTCTCAGCTTACTGAATAGGGCGGGTAGATGCTAATTATTCTTTTATTGCATCCCCTGTGAGAATCTATTGCTTTGAATTGATAGACAAATGAATAGTATCCTGTCTGCGTTGGTCGTCTCGTGTTAAACATAACTTGAGGGCCTCCACTCAACCGTCAAGCGGCCATTGTCCGCAGCTATCAAACGGCCATTAGGCCGAGCGCCAGTTGCTTGTCAACTTTTGACATCATTCGCGCAACGTCTTGTCAGAGAATTAATGGTAAGTGACCTGTTGGAAGACAGCGTCTCGTACTTCCGCTTGACTGATGTTTTTGTTGATCGCTCAATCACTCCTCTTTTGTAGATGCACGTCATGCACTTTTTTTTCCCGTATCCCCCCTCCCTTGCCTTTTTTGTTGTGGGTAGCCATTAGCCATATGCCGGCAAACAAGCACATCAATGTGGGCATCGAAACAGAGGCTCAGGAGGGAAGTGCTTGAATTTCAAAGGGAGTAACTCTGTTAACATGTTGCAGATGAGGCGGAGGAGGTGGGCTTTGGCTCTGGCCGGCCTCTCGGTGTGACACGGCAGGCGGGTGGGGGGCATTGGCAATGTCAGGTTGTAGAGACGGACGAGGATTTGGAAGAGTCAAGTACTACTGAAAGGGAAGTTGTTGGTGGTCTGCAGAGTTGCAGCAGCTGCCCCTGAAAACAAATGGAAGAAATAAGAGAGACAGAGAGAAAATGGGATGGGAGGAGGGGGGTGGGGGCAAAGGAGAGTCCGGTGGAAGGCATGCGGGCTCCTCACTTTTTGGGCTTCCCACTTTTTTGTGTGTGCTCTTGTGGTAATCTGTTGAGGGGAAAAAAGTGAGGGAGCGAGAAACAGAGAACTTGGCCGGAACCCATTTGTGCCCCTGTACTCTCTCCCACCCCTACCACTTTACTCCAGCCAGCTAAACTAGAAGTTCAACACCCCCCTGTCCCTTCCACCATCACTGCGACCATGGGTCCTCCTCTATCCTGCTCACTTGCTCTGTATTCAGCCTAGGTGCTGAAGTGACAACGAGCTATTCATTGTGGAGGTAGAGCAAAAGGACTGTGGATCTCTCCTGTGTCTTTTTTTTGGAGGGGGGGGGGGGGGGGGAAAAAAAAGAGGGGAGGGATTCCCCTCCTGGGATTAAAAAATGTGACAGTAAAAGTGGGGAAGATCGAAAAAGCACCCTTCTGACCCCCAG
>JBAMHX010000009.1:6905652-6935144 GCA_037177515.1 Pseudomugil tenellus | reverse complement strand
CCCCCCCCCCCCCCCCCCCCCCCCTCCACCCCCCCCCCCCCCCCCCCCCCCCCCCCCCCCCCCCCCCCCCCCCCCCCACCCCCCCCCCCCCCCACAAAAAAGGAAAAAAGAGACTGAACAGAATCCCAAGTTCCGGTGAGATGTATATCATCTTTAGATCCTAATTCGGAAGTAGTTAAGGAGGGGGTGTGGAGGGTGTTTCTAAGAGCGACTGAGTGAGTGTGTTTCTTGGACTATCAAAGCAACGATTGTTTTGCTCGGAGCTGCCTGGACAACGGTACAGGGTCCTGAAAGAATTGAATTCATCAAGACGAGCTATTGTCTACGCCGCGTTATTTTTCGGTGATCATTCAGGGGGTCGGTGACGACTCAATACCCCCCACGCCACGTGAGGAGGGGGACACAGCTTTTTAAAAACCCGACCACGTGTGGCGGCCCTGAAAAGTTTTAGAAGTAATTGCAGTGGGATGTCCGGGCAGTGCTGCGCGAGATGGGGTTGGTAAGGAAGTGGGCCGGTCTGCCGTGTGTGTGAAAGAGTAACAGAGGAGAAAAGTGGAAGTGTCCAGAAAAGGATGATATTTATGCCCTTCCTACCCCCCCCACCACCACCACCTGGCCACCAATCCCCTTCCAAAGCACCTTTAATTGCACATTTTGGCACATGCATCTCTCGCTTCGCTGTCCTTTATTAACTCAATGAAGCAATTAAAACCTCTGATCTGTTCAAGATAAGATATACAGTTATTTCCATTGTAGCAGGTAAAGACAAAAAGGTGTGTGTGTGTGTGGGGGGGGGGGTTGTGTATGTGTGCATCCGACCTTGCTGCCGGCATACGTTATTAGCCAAGTCCTTGTCTCCTCTTTCCGATGCAACTACAGAGGCTGAGTCAGCTCGCTATAGTTTGCTGGGCAGACACACACATAAAAGCACGCATTTACAGGGATGTATACGGAGAGGTTTTTTTCTTCTCAATGCTTCTAAAACAGCAAACACAGTGTATGTTCAAATGTCTCGACACAAATCTGAGAAAGGAAAGGTTGTAGGTGGAGGATTGAAGTTATTTCGGGCTTGTGAGCTGAGTTCAGGTGAGAGCATGTAAATGCGTGTGTGTTTGTTTTCTAATCTGACATATTTAGATTAGTTAAAAGCCATATTTCTGCTTAAGCTTGAACAGACAGCTTTCTTTGAAGTCTTCAGAAGCTACACACAGTGCTGCCTGTGCATGCGTGTCCACTTTTTTGTGATAATAACTGACTCATCCTGTTTCTGATCTCCTGTCAAATTACACGCTCACATCATTACCTACCACACTACAGAATCAACTCCTGCTCATTTAATCACTCACTGTTCAGACAGTATATGTGACCGCTATTGTTTAAATTGATGAGTATTCAGTATATTTGTCCTCTAAAGTTCAATTTCAGTTTGACAGTGTGTTTTTTACTGTTATCAGTAAGAAATAAAATCCTCCCTACCATTAGGTTTTACAGATATTTTCCCTCTTCAGAGGCCAAGTAACATTAAGACCCCTCTTAACTGGCAAATGCTTTTTACATTACGTATAACAATCAAATTGTTTATGATTAAATGAAACAGGACTTTAGTCATGCAGCTTTAAGCTTGCTCCCAATGGTGAGCGTGTCTGCCCCTGTTTCCATTGGAAAGTTTTCCTTCTCTTGAATGTGGTTGTTTAGGTGAAGCCCCTCTTGTCTCCTTTGGTTAAATTTGCTGAATGGATTTACCTTATCAGGACACCAAATCATGTATTTTAGTCAAAAGTTAAGTTGAAACTAATTAAAAAGTTAAAGTAATCTCAGAAATTATAAGTAATGTTGATGCCACAGAGCTGAGAGAACACAGCTTAACTGGAATTTCCTTAAACGCTGAAGTTGGAGTAGATTTTGAGTGAAGTAAATATGATCTGTCTAATCTTGACAGTCAATTTATCATCACAGCTCGGGGGAATGATCTGATATGAAAAATCTAATATGCCCTAATATATTTTGAGAAAAAAATCATTTGTTGGTAGTTCTGTAAGGCAATAATAATTGTCTTGGGTGGCTCTAAGTCCAGGGTGCAATGAAAGAAATGTCAAGTGGAAGCAAGTTCTAGTGGTTTTGAAGTGAACAAAAGCATTTTTTGGCTCAGATGTTTCCTTATTTCAAAAAAATAATTACACACACGTTTTTTATAATAGGTACAAACTGCTCACTAAACTAAGACTTGGTGCTGCACCCCTTCTTGTTTGTACAAGAAGAGCAAAGAGAAAAAAAAACTGTACGTTTTAATATTGTCTTGCAAAATTTTTGCTTTGTTGTACCATTTAATTTGTAACATCATCAAAGCCGATAATATATAATATGGAGAAATATCTTGAGATGTCTGGGTTATTGAATCACAGTGAGCTGATGGCGCTGATTGCTTGTGCCCCTTGCACACACTATTTTTTTGCCAGGGGAGGGGGGTGCTCCAATTCAAGATTGACTTTATAAAGTCAGCCTTACATTGACTTCATAAAACATGACCATTAAAGAAAAGTCTATGAGTGTTAAGTCTTTTGAAAAAAACGTTCAGCCAACAGATTTATCAAACCAACGGAATATCAGACTATTCTTTGTTTTATCTCTTGCTACTGGTAGCCAGAGAAATAAGGTCTTTTTTGGTTTTCAGGAAAGTTGTTTTCAGCACATTTGGAATAACAACTCTATTTTCAAAAACATCCCAACTCACCCAGTTTCTTCTCTCACAAGTAGTTTGGGCGCCCAGCTCTGATCAAAACGTTGTTTTTCCCCATTTTCTTTGTCATTACATAGCTCACGTTTTCTCTCACAGCAGTAAAATGACCCTGCCATGCTGGGACAATCGTCTGAGGTCATGAGTGCAGTTTCAAGGCATGCTTGGATAGTAATTGTAATAATAAGAAGTTCAGATGGATATGGAAATTACAAAGTGAACACTGGTGATTGGCTTTGACATCCTTTTCCTGAAAGAAAAGATTAGATGATACAGTGTCTATACCCAGACAAAAGCTCTGATTGTCCTGTCATTTCTCTGATTTAAAGTAATTGCAGAAATTTTATTCAGTTAGTCATTGTTTTACTTGCTATGTACAGTAGTTAAGATAGGGATATTTCTGATAACAACACTTCAGATATAAGAAAACAAACAGATTAAACAACTAACCCCGATGATGTTTTTATAAGCAGATTTTCTGAACATGATTTCAAAGATGCTAAGGAAGTGTCTTATCAAGAAAAGTACAAATCTTTCCAGCACATACGCATTCATCTAGAGATGTACCGCACTCTCAGCTGTCGATCTACAGCGGTGCACTGATATAAATTTAGCCTGTCTTCCCTGTGGGCTGTGGCTTTTAGTGAAGATATAATTTATAATAACTTCTTCCAAAGTACACAATGTTTCAAACTATTATGCAAATTGTGTATAAGTGTCATAGAGATTTTTTTGTAATTTTGAATTAATCTCATGGCTGTGTTTCAGTGCTTTTTGGATCACTGAACTCGATCTCAGACACCTGTGATGATCAGTTTGCCAGGTGCCGTCAGTTAAAGGAAAGAAAATACTTAGGAATAATGTTCCACATTATTAAGCATTTTCAAGTAATATGGGAAAGAAAAATATATGTTCTATGCCTGAAAAGGATGAAATAGTTCATTGCCTTGGGCATGATTAAAAAACTTAAAATATTTTCTCCAAAAGTTATTTGTGATCATCATAACCATTAAGAGATTTGTAGCTGATTCGGACCACACATGGGTTAAGGAGGATTTATGCCATACAAATAAATCAGCTTCTAAAATGCCATTACAAAGAAGTAAACAGTTATTTGAATCTCCTGGTGCCTCTGAAATCCCACAAACATCAAGGTGTAGGATTCTCCAGAGTTTTGCAGTAATTAATAAAGGCTCTATTTGGCTCCTATAAACAACGCTCACAAGCAGAAACGGCTTCAGTGGCCTTGAAATACATGAAGACCTTGGATGGTCCAGATCGATGGAGAGCTCGATGGTTGCCAAAATGTGGCCATGTGCCAACAAGGCTGCAATGTCAGCAAAGAGGTTGTGGAGTCATGACCACTTTCTTCCATGGTACGAAAAGAAGAACCATGCATGCTGAAACATAAACATTTTCATGCTTGACAGTGCAACATCTCATGCCGCAAGGAAAACCCCTGAAGAGAAAAGCATAAAGGAGAGAAACTCATGGTATGACCACCCCATCCTCCCCTTACTTCAACACTATTGAGAACTTTTGGACCAAGCAAAAGCAAAACTTAAAGCAAAAAATCTAAGAGGGTGGAAGACAGTTTACATCCAAACAGCAGCCCCAAACATCTAAACAGCAGCCTTCCCACCACGACCCCTCAACACACACACACACACACACACACACACACACACACACACACACATACACAATGCCCATCTGGAGGCAGGTGTTGCAGTTTATGGAGCGGAAGTGCAAAGTAGCTGTTTATTTTCTGCACCAAGGTTTAGTAAGCAAGAGAACAGACACATGTGGAAAAGAGGCATGAATATATTTGAGAGAGTGTGTGTTAATGTGTAAACATGTATATTTATGATTCTTGTCTATCTCCCTGTGGTGGCTCCAACTTTCGGTCGTTCTCTGACTTCACTAAGTTTGGCTTCCGGGTTCACAGCTGCCTTGCCCAAACATTCCCTCATACTACACAACACACGACAAACAGATGAAATGCTTTGTCTGGATGAACAATTAAGGAGGAGTGAGCGGAGAAGTCAACTAATAAGTTTAGTGAAAGAAGAGCAGGGATGCTGATGAAAAGGTTGACTTGACATGTGTATATGTAAACTCAAACTCCTTCAGATAAATCGTTATTTTAAATTTTGTTTCTCTTTTAGTTGTTTCCACATGTCTAATAAGATGCCAAATGGATTTCAGTATCATAACTTGTTGTGGTTTGAGTGTAAAAAAATGATGGTGTGACGTTTTCCCTAAGATATTTCCATTAAGTATCACAGTTTGATGTACATTTTCTTTTAAAGATTGTGCTGTTTTGGCTACTTAAAGTGATCAGCTGCAGTTGACCTTAGTCAGCGTTTTCTCATTTTAAGAAACAGAAAGCATTCCCAATAAGCAACCCAACACATGAAACAGGGAATTTTACACCATGTTAGCATTAAACGTTACTTATTGTCTCTAAATTTTGTTTAACGCAAAACATTCATAATGCAACAAGGTTCACGGTCCATATAAATGTCTTACCACATTTATATGAACCACATCACAAAAGTGATGTGGTGTCAAAATTGATAAAATACTTTACTTTAGTTAATATGGACATTTTAAAGGTAAAATGGTTAAAATGTGAAGAAAAATACCTTTTCTGCAAGTAGTAATTGGCTTAGTTCACTACTTGGGGAATTGACTCACCTGTATTCACGACATACAACTTCTCTTACAGGAAAAAGAAACTATATATCCCTTTAACTGTCTTTACCTGTTTGTTTGCTTTCCTATGAAGAGTACATCAATTTATTTACATTTAATATCAAGCTAAATTTAACCAAGACAGAGTGGAGGTGGAGTGGGTTTCAGGAAGTCCTGATGTCGAGGGAGATGAGGTTCTGTTCAGGTAATTGACTGAGCTGCAGGGTGATAGAGTGGATGTGTGACAGGAAAGCTGTAGGCTCATGGGGCTAGCATGTAGGCTCATTTCAGCTAGCAGCTCCATGTCTCTTGTGAAGATCTTCTCTTTAACAGTAACGTGTCCAGGATGACGCCAATGCTGGATAACCAGTACTGCAACTCCTCCTCCCTTTAGTTTTCCGATGAGTTGCAGTCTGCACGGACCGTCTTGAAGCCGTGTACAGATGCATGACGGTCTGGGGTATGTTCAGTTAGTACCTGGAGCTCGTAAGCTTTGTTAGCTAGCGATCTAACGTTACCCATCACAACATTTGGAAGAAACTATTTAAATGTTTTCTCTCTTCCTCTTCCCTGCATCCTCTTCTCTGTCTTTTCAACTCTATTGGGATTTGAATAATTATTTCACTGATAATCTTGAATTTGGAGAGCATTATCTGTTGATCTTGGTGGTATATAAATCTCTTTGCCATGGAGACTCACCATAAAGACTTACAAGAGCAGAAAAACTATGCAGAAAATATTCTGTGCAGCACAGCTTCTTACCAGCATGAAAAGTCTTCTTGGACAACTCAAATTGACAATTCATGTCTTAAAACAGACGCCGTACAAAAAACACAAAAGTTAAGACAGGGCTACTACAGTTTGCAACCACCTAGCTGCGCATTCCAGAATGTGGATACTATAAATGTAAAAATAAAAAAAGGTCTTAGTAAACAAGATCATCAACAGAAGATGGTATGATGTGTCATTGAAATCAGTCTATTGTATTGCTGAATTATACTCTGAATGTGTTGCTAACGTGACACCGAAAACCTATACGCTCTCGTCCTGCCTTTTGCCATTGCAAGCCTTCAACTTCCCACTCTTATTGGTAAAGCATAATTCTCAGCGCTTGTATTGAATCTTAATAAAAATAAATTACAATTAATCTGCATTAAGAATCTCTACCACTTGGTTTGGGTATATAATGCCAGAAAGAAGTGTTTTGTAGTAAGTTTGAAGTTTTTACTATTTCACTACTGTTCCCGTATTAATAACTAATAAATAAACAATCTGTTTTAAAAAAATCGTTATTATTATCCTAAGGAAAAGAAAAAAGTACATGAAAAATATATATTTTTTCGTCCCTTTCGTGTTGGTCGAACAATCAAGGTTTTTCAGTATTATAGTTGAACAGAGATAAATTCAAATTGCTCTCAGTTCCAAGCTGAGATGAATTAAAAGTTGCCATTTCTAATGGGTGTATATATAAGAAGTTTGATCATGATTGATTTTATTTCTATAATTCAGACCTTTGTTAAGAAACAACTGGAACGGAACTTTTTCCAAGTGAAAAGTTGGATTTCTGTTTGTCCATGAAGCCCATAAAGCCCAAGATTTAAATTATATAGAACTAAATATGTTCAGCTCCTGCCCTGTTATGTTAAAGGAAAATTATAAAATGGAACAATAGATAATTACTGCTCTCCGTAAGTTGTCATCAGAAGGCAGAATTAACAAGAGGGCTAAAAGAGTAATGCCTTATTTAGCACATTTTGCTACATGCATGCTTCATTGCATACTGGTTATATATCTTGTCGTGACCCAAGGCGTCAGTCAAAATGAGGCACTAGAGACTGTAAGCTGTAATTGTGCAGCTCATTGTTATGCATGTCTGTTGTTTGAGGGTTCTTGTGCTCTAGCAGTAACTGTTGATAGTGAAACAAACAGATTATACTGATGCCATATGCTAGAGAAATAAAAGAAAGTTGGATAAAAATGGAACAATTAAAAATACCATTCTAAAGATGCTGCCCTGTCTGTTGTACCAGTACATTTGATTTAAATCGCAGAGCAAGAAGACAAAGCAACACAAGATATTATTTAATCTATTTAATTCATCTTTTCTTTAGTTTTATGCAAGCTTTGCAACTTAAGTATAATACTTCCTTGTTTCTTATTCTTTGCTCAAATAATTCAAGCAGCTGCTTCCCAAATAAATTTTAGTTTTGGGAAAACTAGTTATTTGTCTTTTTTGTTTCTCGGATGCTCCTGGAACTCTGTGTTTCTCAATGAGTCCCACATCTTTGAGATGTTTCTGTTTGTTGACACACCTGAAATGAGTGACTAGTTAGTGCAAGGAACTTAACGAGGCTGTGAATTAACCTGAATCAGGTGTGTTGGAGTTGGAAAACATCTAATACCTGATCATGACTGAGAAACACTCCTGTTAACTGCCTGGCAGCCTGGCTCTTGCCATGTAACAGCTACCAAACGCTCCAACTGACCACAACTGTAAATGGGATGAACTGGTATAGAGGATGAATTTATGCTGGATGGCTCAATGCAGCCAAATAACTGAAATAAGAAACTTAGGAAGTCATTTTCAGAATGTGTCTCATACCTCAGAGATGCTAAAAATGCAAATGTTTCAGACAACAGCTGACAGCAACAGGGAGACAGAGACACATTTTAACTTGGATTAAGTGGTCAGAGCTTCAGGTCATTTAAAATTGAGTTGTTTTTTTCATGTATCCATTCACCCTTTGGAGCACTGTTTATTTAGGAGACCTTTTTATGACTATTATGTTGTATTTATAATATACTGAAAATCATATCTTTTGGAAATGCAGTTGGAAATCACAGTAACCTCAAAATTTCAACACTCATTAATACCATAACACATGAATCAAACTTAAGTAAACATGAACCAACTGAACTTAAATATGCTTCACGTACAAGCTCCACAGCTCTTTTATTATCATTTTAATTAAAATATCAGTTGAGTGTTGTATTTAATCATACAGTTCAATAGCTTCATGGAGTTTACTTCAGTATTTTGGGGGCTGTGAGTAAAAGACATAACTCTGAAGGTCATACTTCGGTCAGACACCCCGCTTGAGTTTCCCTCCTCAGGAAAAAACACTAAAGCACGCTGGGGGTCATGGCAAGGGTGAACAGTTCAAGTCTTCAGAGACAACAAGGCAGTATGGGGCAACTGGGATTTGGTTTAAGATGGATATACTCCAGTATTACTTATTATAACTCTGAACAAGCTAATATAATGCTGATTTAAATGTAATTATTTTTCAGAAATGAAGGAAAAACAGGCAGATATTAGGAAAGTTGAAAATATTTAGTAATAATTGCTTTTAGGAGCCCTTGAGCTTTGATTGTAACAATTTGACAACCCATTACTTGTGGTCCCTGGAATTCTTCATAACAAACCAGAACTAATTGGACCATTGTCTAGCTAAGGGAACCAAAAGATTGCATCAAATCTTGATTTTGATACAATTTTCCATCATCGTCTGCATTAGGTGACAGTGGGAAAAAAACTACTTTTTAAGGAAGGCAAAACTTCTGGCAGAACCCAGCTCAAGGAGGGCAGCCATCTGTCTCGACTGTTTGGAGTTTAGAGGACAGATTAACATGCAACTTTTATCCATAAAGATATGTAATAAAGGGAAACATATGTTAATCATGCCAATACTGTCATATATTTATACATGGAAGTTAACAAGCAAAGAAAGTAATACGTGCTTAGTTTATCATGGGACCTCCCTAAATGGTTATTCATATGGCTGCATAAGTAATTGATGGCTTGGCCTCTCTAAAAATAAAATTTATCAGAAAGTACCTAAGGTCTTAAGCTTGATCTTGAAGGTTGAGAGGATGTCTGCATCCCAAACTCACACTGGGAGCTGGTTCCAATTCAACATTCAGAATTTTCTGCAACTGTTATTATATAGAAACCCCAATAAATTGTATTATCTTTATAAAATTACTAAACTGAAGATATATACAGTGATACAATGTTGCCACAGCACCCATAAAAATTAATTTAGGTATCTCGGTTATGAACATTAAGGAATGGTGCAGTAAATATAGCCTTTGTTGTAGCATCCATTCTCATATAGTATCAATAGTTGAAACAAGAAAGAAAAGCAGGAGGTAGCTTTGGAACATTCAATAATCATTATTTGCTTTAAAGAAAAATAATGAAAAAAGGGGGAAAGCAATCAATATTTTTTGTACTTGGAATCATCCTTAAGCTCAATTTATGCGCCCTTTCATGTATTTAAATAGGTGTGAATGTGTCAGAAGTTGTCAAAGATTTGTGCCCACATAATCCCTTGCATTATTTTACATTAGCATGGTTTTTAGTCAATACATCCGTTAGGGGACGATTTTAGAAAACAGCAACCATTCAGCCATTCTTTATTCTCAGAAAGACCCATAGAAAAAGCTATGTGTCATACATTGTCTGTACTGGTATTTAATACATCACATTTATTTTTTTCATTTGCTTCTTTCACTAGGTGCACATAAAACTGTACATCACCACCTTAAGTTTTCTGGTGGAAATGTTCACCTGAGTACAAATACACCTGAATATTCATCCACACATATCATAAATTAGTCTACACAGCAAGGAATATCAAAAGTGATACTTGATTATAGGGAGAAAAAAATTGACTACATTAAATAATTTAAATTAAATTTTATTGTTTGTCTTCTGCTGGATTTGTTGTGCCTTGCTGGGTATAATGACGTGCTTTTTTGGAATCATATGTAATCTATGGTGACATTATGGAAAATGCATGAAAAATGTTTAATTTGCATGGAAAATGTTTAATTTAGTCCATAAATGCTAGTGGCCATGGTTAATCTACGATTGCTGCTCCTCCATTATTGTTGCAAAAAAAAAGCAATATTTGTAAAGTTTAGAAAGACTTTTCTGGTGTTTCCATTGAACAGTACGATGTGCGGATATGAGAAAAAGGCCTTCCATTATAATTTTGTGACAATATATTAAAATGTCTGAAAAAACCCTTATGATAGCACAACAAGTTTATAGCGATAATTGAGAGTTATTTCGAAATGTAAGTGTTTTCATTGCCGGACTTCTATTGTGATATTGAGGTTTTGCACAAATCTAGGGGTAATGGAAACACACCTAATGTTAGTCATGTTAGCAGCTACTAGCATTAGAGGGAAAAGATCAGCTTTATTGTTTGGCTGATTTTGGTTAAATGTGTCACGTTACATACAACCTGGCTAGGCTACTCTTTTTTTATATAGACTTTTTTATATTTAAATCCTTGTCACCCTGTTGGGACAGACCAGTTAGGAAACGAGCTAACATTCCATTAGCTGAACAGTCTTTTTTTCATGTTTAGTGGTGCAATACAAACCTCTTTTTACTTAATACTTCTCTTAATTAATTAAAATTGGGCTAAAAAAATGCCAAAATTTCCATCCTGTTTTAGTAAAGCTTTCATTTATCCAAAAGAAAATACTTTTTTTCCTACTCTGAACACTAACTAACACAACTGTGTACCCCGGCATCATATGGCATATGACATCCTCCGATGTAAGAACATGCTCTTACTAGACATCATTGTTGCTGGGTTTCTAAATTTAAGATGTAAAAGAAGAAACTGAAAAGAAAAAAGATCATAAATCAGTTCAATCATTTAGAAACATTCCATTAAGTCAATAGTGTCAACATTAGGATAAACATTTAGACACATAGCAAATACTTACAGTTCAGCATTACGCAGATAAGGTTATTCATAACAGAGTACACTTGCATCACTATTTATATGAAATATGGTGCCTTATTAAATAAGCATTTAAATGGATGATGGGTGATATACAGAACAAAGCATAAATCAGTTGAAATGATGGCCTTATAACAACCCACATTCCTCAGCAGTTATAAGTGATAAACTGCCCTAACCTGCATGCTCCACATTTGCATTTCATTGTGCTGCAAGTTACAGAAAGAAGTAAAAGTTTAAGCAAAACTCAAAAACTGGGTGAGGAGAAAAGGCTGGTGTGGCTTATTCACATGCCTTGTCATGAATTTGTCGGAAGCAAATACCAGGAGAGAAAAGAGCTGATGATGAGGCTCGTTGAGGCAGCATGCTCACTGTGTTAGTACAGAAACATGAGGGGGGTTTAAGGCCAATAGTGCTTATTGAGGCTGTGAGTGTGTATCCCCACGTGCACGCGCTTGTTCAAACAGCACACTAGCTGTGCAGTACAAGGATTGGGGGCAACTCTGTGGAGAAGATGTTTGTTAACAGCGGCTCTGGTGAAGAGGGCTGAAAGACGAGCAAGCAAGAGGAACAAGGAAAGATTGGTGATTTAGTTTGATGCTCCTTTTTCAGTATTTCAAAAACACAATAATAAGGAAATTCCACTGGATAAGTCCAGTGACACTAACTTGGACGGAAATTTTGAAAGATCCACTGTATTTTTTTTGTTTGTTTGTTTAATCTGTTCAGATATTGAAATGAGTGTAAATTGGAAATAAATTATATCTATCTAAAAAGCAATTTTCATCACATTTTATTTTATGGTAAGGTGTCAGAAAAAAAAGTAGAAATTACTTTTTTGTATTCTTGTATCAACTGCAAAACATTGACAATGTTTATGATAATACATTAAAATGTTAAGTTATAATTAAAAAATAAAAACAGGAAGATCAGAAATCTGGCCCATATTGTTACAAAAAAATTGGAAATTGAAGCTTTCGCTGATAAATCTTATTAAAGTAACTAATTAATCAATTAATTAAATTAATTCATTTTTTTTCTTTTATTTGTCTTCATCTTTGTAAAAAATTTGTTTATGTATAAAGGACACATATTGTAGATAAAAGATTTAATGCCAGGGCTTGGAACTATATCTCCTAATGATATAATTTTTTTCAGATTTACTATAATTTCATAACTAACCCCTAAAGCTACTACCTTTTACATGTGTTTAGGGTCCCCTTAATGTAATCTGCAGGATAAATTAATGTTTTACAGTAAAAGAATATGGCTGATTGTGCTGCAGATATCATGAACTTCATAATTAGACTGCTTCGAGGTTCTTAGGCACTTCATCATCGTCCTCTAACTTCCAGCTGTATGAATCTAACATGGTGAAAGGTTTCTGTTGCCCTCTGAAAGACTGAAAAATTTTGTCTTTTTTGTTACGAATGTGTTGACCAACACATCAGTCAAGGAAGGTGTTTCACTGTTTTCCTGCATATCTTTATCAGCAGTTAGATAAAAGAAGTTTTTAGTGTTATCTAAGCAGCTCCTGTGCAATCCTTAGTCTCTTTCTAAATTCAGGCTTAAATTAACGAGACACAAGAAGTCAAAGAAGCAACTTGAATTTTAGCTGCACAACTGATGTTGTGGAAACACTGCAGCTTCAACCCAGTACTCACACACCATTTGCTCACGCTGCTGGCATTGTTGGATGCCATGTCTATGCTCTTGCACAGGAATGTTGTGTCGGTGGGTGAGTAGGATGCAGGTGAACAGCTTGCGAGGGCCAACAGCTCCGCAGGCCAGTCTCGCGCATCACTTGACTGCCATACCCCAATGAGGCACTACGCACAAATGAACTTGTTAAGCAAATGAGTGAACAAGCTATAGGGTTGGGGGCAGGGGTTGGGTGGGTGCACATAACTAAAGCAACTCTTATTAGACCTGCTTGCCTGTCGGCACACATCGGCCATCGCTGGCTCTCAGTCTTTGATTCCCTTATCTGTCACCTTGTCTTCCTCTCAGAACCCTTAGTGTCTGTCTGTTTCATCTGGCCTCTTTCTATCTCGCTCGTTCACTTGAGCTCACGTAATACCATTGTTTAATCAGAGAACAGCCTATTTCTGAATTGGATTGGGAGATTATCTTTACAATGTTTTGACAGGGTGCCGTCTTCCAACACTTGCAGAAAATGAACAGTAGAGAAAGCAGATTTTCCCTCTGCATGCTATAGAGATGCTTACTAAAAATAAATGGATATGTTACCGATTTTACAAGAGTATTAACATGCGGCTTAAATTTACAGCCGGGGGTTATCTCAGGTAATCTCTAGAATATATATATTTTTTTAACATGAAACCTTGATTTCTGACACTAATTTTAAAATATTTAACCTCTGTCATAACCGTATCTTGCTTCACCCCGACCTTTCTTTTCTATAAAGATGTTTGCACTTGCCCCCTTACCACATTGATGGTATTTGAGAATTGAAGCCTGGTTTGATGCTATAAGTGTCAAGAAGATGGAGGCGAGTTGATCAGTCATTGGCTCTTTTAGACTATTCTAAAAGCTTATGCCTGTAATAGTAGCGTTTAGGTTTAACATGATGTAGTTTGTGTTAGGATTTTACTTTCACTTTCAAACAGTATCAGGAACATGTTTGTATTTTTTTCTGCTTAAAATGTATTTCCTAAACGGGACTTGGAACAGATATTGTTAAAATAAGCTCACTCCAGTTTGTGTTCAGTATTTGACCCCAACTAAATAGTTTAGGGGAGATCTGAGATCCATTTCCAGGTTTCTAAGGTGTCTAAGGAAAACTGTGATTATACCAAATGGCTAGATATGAAAAGGGAGATGATGGGGGACGTAGCTGTTGCAGCTTAGATGTGGCTGTTGCTGCTGGTTTTATTTAAAGTCTGAACAAATTGTTTGAGTTGCTACAGATCTTGAATATGCCTCACATAAAATAACATTTTT
This sequence comes from Pseudomugil tenellus, assembly GCA_037177515.1. NCBI lineage: Eukaryota > Metazoa > Chordata > Actinopteri > Atheriniformes > Pseudomugilidae > Pseudomugil > Pseudomugil tenellus. The sequence goes on along the minus strand of JBAMHX010000009.1, from coordinate 6,920,984 downwards.
TACTGGTCCTGTAACCCTTTAACTGTATATTTAGCTGTGTTTTAGTGGATGTAAAGACTCATCATTTACATGTAGGTTCCATTACTGTGTGCATCTGCTGCCATCTTATAGAAAGCAATATTTCTTAATTACACACATTTAGATCTTTCTGTGGATGATCCAGTTATCTAACCCCTAAAAGATATATTTTTTAAAATTAATTTAAATTTTTTTTATACATAAAGCAAGAGCAGCCGCCAAGGCAGTGTTGTTCCTCATCCTATATTGTTTGATTTCAGAAGTGACTCAAGGAGAACCAGATCATGTAAGTATTGCCAATAAGCTCAGTGAGGTTTTATTATTAATCTTACTCATTTCTTGATATACTGACACTTGTTATTGCAATGTTTCATTTCAAAGATTACAAAGAGTGTAAAAAGAGCACTTATACAAAGATTTTTATCTATGAAAATAACTGCATTGGTGAATCCACATAAATCAGCACTCAAAACTTCCAACATGCAGTTGTAAGGAAGAGTCAACCTTCTTTCAATTCAAAGATTTCCATGTATCTAAAAAAACTGAAATAAAATGATTTGTTTGGTAGGATTACAATAGAAGGATTCCTGATTTATAGACCAGGCAGTTTAGGTTTCCAAACATACATTTGAGCAAATCGCAAGATGTCTGAAATAATCCTTAGAAGTGACAAGACCAGTTGTGATGTTTGTAGATAAGTACCAATTGTTTAGTGAGGGGTAATGATTTGGACTTGTTTTGCAACCACAGAACCTGGACATATTGAATCATTATCATGTATCATCATCATTAAAATGTAAAAATCCTCCCAAACAAGCAAAAGAATGTCTGAAAAAGAATATAATCAAGGTTTAGTAATGGCATTGAGACATTGAGTCTCATTGAGTAAGAAAGTTGTACATAGATAAATACTGAAACCCTCAAAGGAATTAAATAACATGGTAAAGAAAAAGTGGAGCAATATTCCTTCACACTGATTAGTTTAAAAGTTTTATCAAACTGTTTTCTGTGTTTTGGCATAGGGATGTAAAGGACCACAAGATATTTCCCCAGTTATCTTGACATATAAATTCTGTACAATGAAAAAGAGACGACTTTCTTTTTAATCCATCTGTTTTGAATGAATCCCACCCTTCATCTGACAGCACCCGACTTTCTCTCATCCTCCTCTCTCCTCCTCATCACACCCCAGCCATTGGAATCAATTAATCAGCCATGGAGGGAGTTATTCAGCCCCTGCCCAATGAGATTCTTTGGTATGTGGCCCCAATGGTAGCAGGTTGAGAAGCCACGGTCTACACCGTCTTTAGGCCCATTACTCTCACTTCACAGCTCGCTCATAAAAGACGCTTTGAGCTGCATGGTTTTGGGGGGATCCGGTGGGCTTTTTGTCCCATAATAGATGAGTGGGTTCAATCATTGCAGACAGACGTGTTTACTAAACTCTGCATAGGTGCTGTAGGGGAGATTACGTGTGCCACTTTGAATTACTACAAATCTTAACTTTGGCTGGGAAAACTTTAGCAAATGACAACATGTTGTTTGGCCTGTTTCACAGAAAGTGACCATCTGAGACTTATTTAATGCAAGAAATTGCACTGACATGCATGACTGTTCTTTTAAATGCAAAAAATAAAAAGGATCATGAAAATAGCTTTTACTTGTCCTGGTTGCCTTTTGCCTACGTCGGCTCAGTTGTTTATGGTCAAACTTAGAAGTATTTTTTGTGTTTGCGTGTCTTTGTGGGTAAAAGAGGTCAAAACATTTGGACTTTATCAGAACTGCATAGTATTTAAACGTTGACGCATTTTCAGTGGGAAGGATAACAAAACTCCATTGCCACCATGACGGCTTCCACTCAGATTAGTTTTATGGAGTGGACAGACCCACTCAACACTGCTCTACCTCTCTCTACCATATTTTATTCTTTCACAATGATCCTCTGTAACTATTGAAGTGCACTATAATGGTATGAGAGAGCAAACTACTCAACGTTAGGTTGCATTGCCACTTAATAATTTGTTCAACCCAAGTAAATTGAGCCTTCTGAATGATGTACTCTCATCTGTCCTAGAGGTGGTGCTGCATTAAGAATAGCATGACGAAAGAACAAAACAAAAATGAGGAAGAAAACTTGCTTATTCATTTATTAATGAAAGACAACTATTGTCTTCACCACATAAAAGCAGAATGAAGCCGTCTCGAAGCCTAGCAGTTGTGGGTAGACCATATTTATATCAGAACTTGTACACCAGTTACTTTCAACTATATTTCTAAATATGCGTAAATTTTGGTTGTGTTTATCCACATTGTTGTCCTCCTTCTGTATCTGGTTTATTTGAAGCAGACTGAGACCTATTTTTATTGGCAGACCAAACATTGCTTCTTTGAGCTGCATCAGTTTGTTTGTGCGTTCACACCTCCACATTCATACCAAACTTTTAGAACAAACAAATTAAGATTAAAATCAGAAAGGCTGATGTGAACTCACTTTCACACTAGCTTACACTGCAAACCAAGCTCAGACTACCACACACTAGTTTACTATGGAATTATGGAAGAACTAATACTGTGTTCAATAACAAATGGAACATTATTTTTTAGAATATTCAATACACAAATATTAACATTAAATTAAATATAAATTTACATTAACATTAGTTTTTTTTTATAGCAAGAGCATTTGTGAGAAAAAGCAAGTTTTCCACTTTGCACTTCTGAGATACAGAAGCAACACGATTTAAACTTAAAACTGAGGTAAATATAGAAATATGGAAGTTGGAAATTTATTCTATGAGCTTATAAAAAATTTCCTGAAAATCTAAATAAGTCTTTGTCACTTCTTTTCAGACCAAATGGTACCCTAATAGAGTTTAAGGGTTGTGTTTTCTTTGTTCTTAAGTACATACTTAGTAGGCAGTTACACTGAATGAGCTACTAAACACTGTCACAATTGCTGTGTAAGTTCTGCTTTAAGCAAAAGTCTCAATCTTTTAAATGCATTTAAAGACAGAACCTTAGTAAGCTGTTTTTCTTGAAAATCGTGAGAAATACGCACTAGTTCGACCCCTTGCCTTGCCTGTGTTTAGACAGATGTCTGCACTGACAAGACATTTCCTGCATCACCTCCTCCTTCCCACACTATTAAGCTCCATCCAATTCAACAACACAGTTCTAATTATTTTTGATCCAGGATTCAAAATAGCTTCACTATTTAGTGTCAATGAGGAGCTGGTTTAGTTTTTGCCTGTTTTTAAAGAAACACTGGCTAATTCCACATCCATACCTGTATTGTGAGTTCTCTCCAACCAGTAAAAATAACTCGTATATTGAAACCTGTAGTCCTAACTCCATGAATTTGTTTGTTCGTAGTTTGAAATACTATATTTGGTGCAAGCATTTTTACACACAAAAATGCACAAAAGCACCTTTTATGCATTAGTTTTATTAATGAAAAATAAAAAAAACTCAAAACTCAGTAAATTATGTTTTCTCAGGAGGAGACAATGATGTTCTCTCACTGATGTGTCCATTCAAAATAACCACAGTGGTTATAATCTGCTCGCTAGTGTCGGTGTTGAGCAACATTTTGTTTTAATTTGATGCAGACACCATAGAAGAAGACATTGTAAAAGTGATGTTTCACAGCTTCAGGATACCGCTGGACAGTGAGAGCTCCAGAAATGCGTTTAGTGGATGTCACTTTGCCGTCAAAGGGTTTGGGGAATACTTCAGATCAGATAGTTAAAGAGTATGTTTTCTTTTCTTTCTTTTTTTTAAAGAACGGATATTGTGTAAACGCAGACTGGTTTGGTAGGTTAAAGTTTTGCATTTTGATCTTATCTCTCTAATGAGTGGATCCTACATGTCACATGTAGGCACGGGATGTGTGCCACAACAGGTTTGTCTAAGCTTCTGGCAAGATTAACAAAATGCAAAGACAAGAGGCACAAATCTACTTGGGACTTTACGCTAAGGGCGTGTCATGTCATGTGCCATGTTAAAGTTTGAACTGGTCAGTCCTGTAACTGTTTGTTTTCAGTCATATGTAATTAATATGTAATTATACGGATTTCCTGCCAGTATGAACCAATACAGCATGAAATTAGTCACTGTTTAACTTTCCCAAGAACAGTGAGAGGAGCTTGGGGGTGGACAGCAGTGTTTGTTGTGAAGTAGTGCTGAGCGAATGTCCCAAGTTCAGATACAAGGATCTGAAGGGCACAGCTGCACAGTCAGGGACACTGACCAGAACATCCACGTCTGCAGCGAGCAGTAAAAACAGCAAACATTTGTATGCAAACGCATTAGCTAAAGCCTAAATTTGGATAGTTTCCATGTTGTTCATCTGTTGCCGGCTAAACTCTGCACACATGCCAAAACACTGGCTGCAAATGCTGTTATGTTTTAATAACAGACATATTGGTATATAAGATAACTGATTTAGTGGACATATTCAGATAATATATCTAATTTTTCCTCCTTATCCGTTTCTCGTAACACTACTAACAGGTATTACCTCTTCTATGGCATGGGTACATATGGTCTAATATAGATTTTGCATCATTGCGTTATAGCTATATGCTCACAGTTTGAAGATTCACTGCATCACAGAAGGATGGCTTCCCATGAGAAAACGGCCGTGAGCTGTCAGTAAAATGTTATTGCTCTACTGAAGGTTGCACAAAATAAGATTCTTTCAGACAGGAAATGAGATGCACAGTAAGCAGTTGCACGATATTAACAAATCACTTTCTGTCGAAGAGATTATCAGGTCTTTGCAGAGCTCTGCACTTGACTGACTGCATTCTTGTTGCAGTTGTTCGAGGAAGTTGTGGCTGGTGAAGCATGGCAGAAATGGAAATAATGCAAGGTATTGTAAAGCAAGGGAAGTGCAAATGCATACACTGCTTCTTTAAAGTGAGTCAAAATCCACGTTTTCTGTTTGAGGAGAAAGTAAAGTAAGCTTTAATAAGTGTGTACATGCTGGGAGGGCTGGCATCCTTTTATGCTGTACAAACTTGCTGTCAGGAGGCTCTTTGAGAGGTCTATGCCGCTGTTCGCCTGTGCATGTTAAAGGCATTGGGTTTTTTTTTTTTTTTCATTTAATTCCCCTCAATGGAAATAAACATAATTTATCAGTATTATGGTACTTACCTGTGGCTCAAGAAACACATTGCACATAATTGCAACATATATTGCAACAAAGCAATCACTGTCTGAACGCGGTTTCATGGTTGCTTGTGCCAGTGTGAAATCCAAGCCAAAGGTTTGAGAAAATTGTTTACAGTTCAGATCACAGCTTAAATACCACTCGTTTTTCATATTATATTTATTCATTCATTGATGAGAAAATAGACACCTATCAAAAGGAATGGAGTAGTGTTTGGACATACTTACTGAAGTCCCTGTACCAAATTCTACGGTTTCAAAGAATATGCAATGCAATGAAGGGCAGTTCAAGACTTTTGCCCATTATTTATTATGTGTTATAGACCTGTGAAACAGCTTAGTATCAAAGCAGACGTTTGTGAACGCATACAAGTAAATGACTCATCAGTGCAAAATTCTGCCATTTGTGACCTTCTGTTGATTGCCAGACAGAAGCCATTCAATAGACACACCAGGATCGTTCAGCGATTCTGGTCGAAGGAAATTCTGAAAAAGTTTGCACCTTTATTTTGGTCTGGTTTGCTTCCACCCTGTTTTTTATTAAAATGGAACAAACTCCCCTAACAGTGTTGTTCAATTACAACAGCCTCATGTTAGGTGATATTCCCCAAAACAAAAGTTTACAAACAAGAAAAAAATCCAGGCATTGATATGTTCCTCTATTGTCATGGTTACAGTCAAGCATGGAAGTGCCAGTGTCACTGTGAAGTGATACTATTCTGCTAAAGGCACTGAAAGATGATTTACGACAGAGGCAAACATGGCTGTTGTAAATTACACTGCATACTTTTGGTATCAAACAAAATCCTTTTCCGACAGCCTGGCAGGTGACTGTACTAGTCAGTCCCATTGAGCTTAAGTGTTTCCGCACTGACAGGAAGAAACAAGCAAAACAAAGATGATCTGAGAGTGCTGGATAATAAAACTTAAAGGATTTTTTTTTATTTACTTTGGCATGTGTTCTCAGTGAGGCACCCCATAAAGACAACTAATTTGGCATCCATCTTGCATCCTACCTGTCCTATCTCTCTCAGTCTACAGAGTCCGATGTTTAACCTTTTCATATCTCTTGTTCTTTATCTTTCTATTTTTCTTTTCCTCTCGTCTTGCTTGTTATTAGATCCCCGTTAGCTACTATCATTTCACAGCAGCTACTCTTTCTGGGGTTTCCACAAAGTGATCAACCTAATACATCCTTAATTAAAATGCACAAACATACAAGCGCACAACAACACATTAAACACAAAGACACTTTCAGGATGGAGCTTCAAAGTGTGATTTCTCAGCTTCAGTACTTTGGTCTGAAAGTTACACAGTGCTACTTTTAGATTCCCATTACCCCAAATGTGAATGTGTGCATTTAGAAAATAATGAATAATAAATGTTAGGTGTTCAAAATATAAAAAAATAGTTTGTGGCCCTGCTGATGCCAATTTGAAACGGATGTCTATAGATTCCTACAGAGCTTTATCCCTTTTGTGTCATGCTCTATCATGTAGTAGAAGTAAATTTGCAATTACTATTATGATTTTCTTTAGCAAATTGTGGAAATAAACCTGCCTGAGCTGTCTCTACCACTCTGTTTGATATGTAAAACCCAAACTTAACTGTTCCAACACCATTGTTTCACATTTCCACCAGTTTGCTGTCGTAATGTTGTAATTAACTTTTATCGCAAACTTTAATTAAATTATTTTAATTCGCAAAATTTATTCAGAAAATTTTTGTCCAAAACAAACAGATAAGTGCAGACAAACATTTTTCTCAGACTTTTTCCTTAATTTTCTTTACTTTACTATCGCAGGTAGTTGCAGACATGTTTCTGGGTAAATCATGCTGAACCCACCTTCTGTCACCTCCAGTGACAGTCTGAGTCTGCACAGCAGAGATGAGTGCCTCTGCTGGCATTTACATTTTAAGCACTGAGCTGGCATTTTTAAAGATCAGCTTAGGGGAGAACAGAGTTAAGAGCTTATGATTATGTTCAGTCATTATCTGACAGACTGCTTGACTGAAACCTGTTTGAATATTATAGAAAAGTTAATTAATATTACTGATAGTACAGATGTACAGTTTGTGCTGAACACACATCCCAGCAAGCTTTGAAATCAAGACAAAAACTCACTAGAAGCAAAGTTTCATTGTTTGATTTAAGTAAGAGGAAATAACTTACGTTACTCAGCCAACCTAACCTGTATGTCAACTTTTTGGTTTATATGGTGCTGCTGAGGAGGAGTTAGCTGATCATGGGATTTATCACATTTTCCATTGTCAGCAACCACTTAGCTCAATGGGAAGTAATGTACCTCATCAACGTATGCAGACAGAAATGACCAGTTTGAGCACCAGTCAGTCTCTATATGTTTATCTTAATGACATTACATATTGTATTTTGCATGAGTTCAGTGTTTCACTGGATTTACTTAATTTGATTTGTTTTTATGATGCTTACGATACAGTTCAAGTGTTTTAAAGGTGTCAAAATGAACTCATGAAAGCTGGACTTTTTGACTTTAAATAAAAGGTCCCTTGCTGTAAACATAGTATTGCATCATCAGTTGGCTTGTTAAGCCAATTAATCTTGCACTAACTCTGGACTACCAAAAGTAGTAAGATATTTACTGAAGTGGCTTTAATTTTTTTCAGTTCAGACCCAGATATGTTGATACATGAGTTCTTTTTAAGTTGACTATCTTGTCATTTTTAATTTTTTATCAGTTCTACTAATATTGTGGTTTTGGATTTGGTATTACCTGTAAAAAACATGAGAATTCTTCCTCTCTCTCACCTTGACTTGTTTACTTAGTGAAATACTTGGGCCTGAGTGAAGCGCAGGTATTTGAAAAACGAAGTGTAACCCTTTCAAAACCTGCATGCAGGCATCTGGATGCAATAATATCTATATCTAGGAAAGTTGAAAGCTAAAAATGTGGGATGCTGAGGGTGGTAATGTAGGGTCTTATGTAAAGCCCAGATGGTCCTAGAGAGTCATGTGTCAGTGAAAAGGGAGGGGGAGAGTGTGGAGGCTGTCTGTCTGACAGACAGAATGACTGATGACCAAGATGGCTGGGATAGCCAAGACCGCAGGCTGCAACACCTGGACAAAGAGACAGTTGTCACAGCTATTTAAGGATATGATGAAAACACTTAACTCCAGCTTTCCAGCTTTTGAGTAAAGCCGGCTGTGGGACACAGAGTTGGGTGGGGCTGGATAGTAGGCGGAGTCTGACTCCTGTTGGGTGTGGTGAAATAAACTAGCTGAAACATAGCTCCATCTTCTGTATGGATGGAAGAACCACATAGAATCCTTTATTTAAGAACAACTAAACATTTATTTTCAACTCTCCAGATATATATATCTAAAATTGTGAGTTATTTCCTATATTTAAGTAGCTGCATAGGCACAACTCAATAAAAGTCGAGGTTACTCAGCTTTTTGTCTTTCACAATATAAGTCTAAAATTAACTTCTCAACCTTCTCAAGTAAACTTCTTTTGAATTTCTCTACACTTTTTCATGTGGATGCACATCTGATTGCTTGCATTCAAAATAAAGTTAAATGAACACAATGTTCTGGTTCAGTCCATAACTTTTGGCGTTATGTTGCCAGTAAACAGACTCAAGGACAAACCAACACCAACAAATACATGAGCTTCGCCTCTGCAGAAGTAATAAAAATGGCTGTTTTTTGTTTGATATTACAGTGGCTGCATATCCTGTTATGCAGTATATAGTCTAATATAACTTTAAACAGGAAAAACAGATCTATCTGCTCTAATGCAAATGTGAAATTATGACCATTAAGAAAGGTAGTTATGGAAGAGGAGGAAATTTTGCCACTGATAACGTGACTTCCTTAGCAACTCACGGCTGAGGGTACAAACAACAGCTTGTTTCGTTAGACCACTGCTTTACAAAATGGGAGTTATTGCTGACAGATTTACTCAAATGACATATGATTACTTCGAAAAGTTGGAAGGTAGTGGAAGGTATGCCGCTAAAATGATATTTTCAGGCCTTGAAAAATGTCTGTATTAGCTCGAAGATAATACCTGGGTTGAGGACCCCACTACCTGGCCTAGTGTGTTCTGGCGATGTTATCTTAAAACTTTATTTTTATACTAAAGTGTCATTTCATAACAAGTTGTAAAAATTTTACCTTGTAGAACTAGCTAAAATACAATAAAGTAGAGACGCATCTTTGATGAAGTGTTGTGAACAGACGTATGTGTCATTAGACTTAGGTTCCCAGGGTTGCCCACTAGAACTGTTTGTTTGGCTACACCTGATTGCTTGGATCCAAAGACGTCTTCGTTCTGGTTCCGTTGCCTCAGAAGGAACCATATAAAAACTTGAATCCTTATTTTTTTCTAGTGCTGTTGTGACAAAGGACAACACTACAATGGAGTATTAGGGCCACACTGGAAAAAAATGTGAAAGACTATTTTTTACTCTCTCCCTCACTTTGAGAATAAACTTGAAATGACGAGAATAAAGTTGACATACAGTTTCTTCAAAGTATGAATACTTATCATAATACTGTGTTTATGTGCTAAAAGGGAAATAACTTCCTTTTTGCTGAAGCCCACTCTAAAGTACAACTCATCCACATTGTGTTTTATTGAGAAGAGTAAAGCTGGTTCAAATTAATCTGAAAGACCCAAAGTTAATATCAAATTTATTTGACTTTTTTCTTAAAACTGTATTTTACTCTTTTCATTTATTGAGAACTTTGCAGTGCGTTCCTTGTATGGCGGCCGAATGTTTGTACCCTACTCATATGTTGCTAGGGACGCACGGTCACATGAAACTGGCAATGTCCCGTATGTTCCTCCCCTAGAGTTATAGTTGTGTACTTCGATAAGATTTGTTCACTTAAAGTTATTCAAAGTTTAAGTTTTAAAAGATTAACAGTCTGGCAGCTTTGCTTCGCTTTACCTGTACTGGTAGTTAAGCATCACACTATTTTTTGCATCATAGCGCTTATAACTTGAAGTTGTGAATTGCACCTCAATTTGTGTTCATCAACATGGATTTTTGAAATAATTTGTTTTTTGAGTGATTTATGCCAAAGAACATTTTTCTGAGGTTTTTTTTGACAACTTTTAGACTCAGATTGTTGAATATCTGCCCATCTTTTCATCTCAGAGGCTTTGCCTCTCTGAAAGGCCTCTTTTATACCAAGTCATGTCACCGACCTGATAAGCTAATTAGTTGCCAAATGCCTCTCTACATATTTTAAATTTGTGCCAACTCCATTTCCATTTTGTTGCCTCCGTTCCAGTTTTGTTTTAGATGTATTGCTGCCATCAAATTCAAAATGTGATATTTTCCATGAAATGTTAAAATGTCTCATTTTTTCACATTTGAAGTTGTTTATTTTCTACAAGGAATAAAATATGGGTCAATAAATTCCAACATTTGACGAATTGACGATGTGTAGGATTGACTTGTTAAGGTCCAGCCTGTTAGCTTCAACTGTCGATGCAACACAGTTAAATGACAATAAGTTATATTCAGTTATTAAAAAAAATCATCTTTGTGTATGAACAAATACGTTTCAGTTTGAATTCAAAATATGTATACTGTAGCCTTTTATTTTGGTGCATTGGTTATTTCAAATTCAGCATGTTGACAGCAGTGTGTACGCACCTGTCTTGAACACGTCAGGGTAAGCTTTGGAGAAAGGACACCAAAGATTCAAGGGTCATTGCTATTCCCAGCGTTTCCTCTCCTGTTCATGTTGGACTTGTTATAGACTGGAATACAACCTGTCAGCTTGTGTTTATGCAAGTGGGTTTGAGTGTGTGTGTGTGTGTGTGTTTGTTTTTTTTGTATTTTTTGTTCTGTGCACCCACATCTAGATGCTAGCAGGGGAGTCAGCACAAGAAGTTCTGTCAAACCAAACAAGAACACACACAGCTGCACACTGTCTCCCAACACTTCTTTTCCTTCCAAAGTCAACTCTAGACAGAGACAATGTAATGTGCGGCCCACTGCGATGGCGGGCTAACTGCTGGTGGTTTTGACCCATACACTGCAGTGCCTGTGGGCTCACTCTGAGAGTCACTAACAAAGCTTGTGTCCGCTGACCTTCCTGTTTATTGCACCTGCAGCCGAAAAACTCTGCAAAGACAAGTAAAGGTTGTTGGAAAACTCATGCTTGTGTTTCCTTCCAACAGCCAGACTCAAAGACAAACTGCAAAGCTCTGGATCAAAATTTAGCTGCTGTTTGTTTCATTTCGATCTTGTTTTTTCATTTTATTTTACAGGTTTTTTTTAACGTTTTTATTCAACACAAATTTAGAAAGGATGTCATTTTAGGTGTTGCTGTTTTTTATTCAGCAGGATCACCTGCGTTTTTATGGAAGAAAGTATCAAAACATATTTTCAGAAAATGTGTAAAGTTCTGTATCTTAATGTCTGTAGTTGGTTAATTTATTTACATTCTCATCCAACACATTGTCCAAAGAAAATCATTTCAGTTACTTCATCAACATATTTAATAGTTTGTAAAAAAATATCAACAAAAATACAGAGACGGCAAAGAGATGCTGTATATGTATACTCATCAAGGGCCCTATTTATGAAACTTCTTAGAATTACATAACAGGGTTATAAATTTGTGTCAGTCTTTTTTTTTAAAAAATGTTTTTTCTCACTGACATTACACACAAAGCAGTCTAATATAAATATTGAGGTCAAGAATATTGTCATCCTAGTGATGACAACTACATCAACATCTATATGCTCATCGGTGTGTACAATTTAAAGGAAAAAAGAATAATAAAAATAAAGTTTGTTGTGTGATCTGTGTGCAAATAATCTGAATTCCCTTGCAAAACTGCAACATCAAACATCCAACGTCCCCAAACAGTTACAATAGTTTTTTTTAACTATTTAATGCAATTTTACAAAACTACCACATTTTTCTGGAAATCATGTTGATAATATAAATGTCTGTGTTAATGATGAAATTGTCATCGGGCCAATGAAATCTTTAAGATAGTTTGACTGGAAGTTTTCACATTTGTCATCTTAACATCTTGTCTTCCAGAATATGATGCAATTCATTGGATGAGCATCCACAAGCTGCCTCTGCTGCACATAAACAAAATGATATTTTGATGTTGTGTCTTGCACAAAAGCCGCTTACAGGCTGAATGGGTTCAAATGACATATTGTTGCACGACATAGCAGAAGGCTGTATGTGCACTGTTAAAATAATCTGATTTATGAATCCTAAACTTACTTTAGTTATGAAGTTATGCCTCCCACCTGTCATTGGGGGGTCTGGTTCATTTCACATTTACTGTCTTGACCGGGCCATGTTGGACCAAGAATTTGTAGACATTTCAAGTCTTGGGTCTTTACCTCAGCGATATTAGTTAAGAGTATTTATTTTTTCAGCAAGAGCACAAGTGTGAGCCCACAAACACTCTCATCCGCACACATACACTCAAAAGAGCATGTTACGGGACAGACAGACACAGCTGAGGGTATATAGGGGAGGTCACGAGAGAGGGACCATCTGATGCCAGCAGATGGAGTGATCGAGGGAGGAAAGAAGAAGCTGGAAATCAGGACAAGACCAAATGCTTTTGGGCAACTCTGAAGGCGCTGATTTCACTTCACATCCTGTCTGCTCCAGCGAGCCCACCTTATGCTAAACTTTGGGGTAGATGGGATAGTGCTTGACTGAATATATTCAAAACATGCATCACATTCATCTAAAAAGTGTTGTGTTTTATTTCATGATTCTGACAAGAGTAATTCTCTTTGCACACCTAAACACATGAAAGCTTCATGTGGGATATTGGGATATTTTTTCTCTATTTATGAGTATCAAACATAAGGTGTTTTTAATGCATCGCGGGCTGCTGCAGTATGTATCTCAGCCCAACAGTATCGGGTACATACATCCTTTCCTATCCCCCAAAGTCACCTCCGTGTCTGTCTCTGTCTTTGTAGAATGGAGCAGTTCCAGTAGAGCCAGTGAAGAAGGATGAAAACTCCCGGAGGGGGAACTGGGGCAACCAGATTGAGTTTGTCCTCACAAGTGTGGGATATGCAGTGGGCCTGGGCAACGTCTGGAGGTTTCCCTACCTCTGCTACAGAAATGGAGGAGGTAGGATCAAGTTTGATAAAACGTGCACAGCTGTTCCAGCCTGTTTTGTTCAAATGTGCTTGAAACTTTGGACAAACTTCAAATATGAGGAAGTTTCGAGCATCACAGCTGCATGCTGATCAGTAAGGGCTTCAGAGTACAGCTTGTTTAGAAGCAGGATCGTTTCATTTTTTGTGTCATTTCATGGTAATTGTAGATGCTGCTTGAACTTTCTCAGTGATGTAGAAGGAGAAAGGGTCAGTCTTATGTCCTTGTTCAGTATTTCAAGGAATGTTGCACATACAGTACGATTGCTGATATTATGGAAAAGCAAAACAATTTCCACTTGTCTTTGCAGAAGGTAAAAGCCAAACAAAATTCTTGTAAAAGTGTTTCAGTAATTTTTTTAACAGATGTAATATTGTTTTGCCTTCCCTGCCACCGTACTTAAGGAGTTTACAAGCCAGCAAAGGGTGCACTCATTTAACTTGACCTTAACAATCAGTGAAATCAGCTATTGTTACGTTGGCCACATAGCTATGAGGCAAGGCACAGTCATCAAACTGCCTGCTGTTTGGTTATCGTAAATTAAGTCACAAGTATTTAAACATAAACATAACCAGCAAAATAACAATATTCATACTGAGACACAAACACCCCATTAACATTTATTTCTGGAGAGATGATTCAGGCTCATAACATGAAAGTGGATGTACAATATCACAAGAAAGCAACCAAGATCATTAAAAGATCATTACACACAGTTCAGCGTTGGACACATTTATCTGCCTTTGTCTAAACTTTTGACCAATAATGCTTTTTTTGTTTGTTTGTTTTCAGAATGGTTTAAATAAAAAAATGTATAGCTCTGTTAAGTGATTTTGTAAAATATAAGTGGTTTTGTTTTGTTTTAATCATTTCTCAGTAAGATGACACAACACATTATCGACATGCTTATGTTTAATTTGATCCAAACAAATGTCCTTTAATTAATTTCCTGGAAAAAAATTAATGTAAAAAAAAATTAGAAACTCTTTTTTTAAATGAGTAAATTTGACATAATTTTTTTAAAAAAAACTAGATGAATATATATGGCTGCATTTAATTTAAAAAAGTAAAATAAAAACTAAAATTCCAATTTCTCTAGGATGATACAAATAGTCTATTTAATTTAGTTTATTTAAATTAAATTGAATAATAGGACTCTCTGTACTGTAATATATTTACTTTTAATCATTTTCTAAACATGGCAACAATTTGGGTAGATTCTTTTTGGTTGCTATAAAAACATAGTAAAATCCTCAAAGACAGTAATCTACTAAAGCCGGCACTTTGTTATTGTGTTTGAAGGAATTGTTACATTAACTGGAACAAATCAGCTGGAGAAGCAGATGCATTCAAAACCGTCTACAAACTTTAATATTAACATTTCTAAATACAATCATATTGCTGAAATGTTGGAAACACCAATTTAATAATTGTTTCAGGTGTTTCTTTTATTCAAACTGCTCTGTTAGCTCTATGCCACCCATCTGAATGGAACTTCTCACCACAACCTTAACACATAGCCTAAAATGACCAGGCAAATAGCTTTTAATTGGAGCTACGCTTTGTATTTTCATGCATAAAGTCTTTTGTTAGCTTTTTTTTTCCCCCTTTAAACAGTCCAGATGTGACAGCTATGATTCCATATGAGCATGCTCAGTGCAGCTGCCCACACCAGCCACACACACTCTCACTCTCTGTAAATAACTTGCATCCAGAGCATCCTTTATTGCTCATTTTGCATTAATACGTTATTGTTTATTGAGCTGTGAGCAGTGTCAAAACATGTCTGAGCACACTGGGAGAATCCAGGTGCTGCTGCTGTGGTGCTGCTGACGTGAGGCTTTCTTCATATAGCAGCTGTGTCTACAGCACAGGAGCGTGATGACAAAAGGAAAATTCACCCTCTTTTCCTTTCTGTGTGTGTGTGTGTGTGTGTGTGTGTGTGTGTGTGTGTGTGTGTGTGTGTGTGTGTGTGTGTGTGTGTGTG
>JBAMHX010000009.1:6894619-6905552 GCA_037177515.1 Pseudomugil tenellus | reverse complement strand
GTGTGTGTGTGTGTGTGTGTGTGTGTGTGTGTGTGTGTGTGTGTGTGTGTGTGTGTGTGTGTGTGTGTGTGTTGTTTCTCCCTATAGCAGATCTAACCAAAAATCTCTTTTTTGTCAAAAGACAAAAATATGTTTTACACACGTTGGTCTCTTTTAATTTGCTCTGGAAAACATCCAAAGACTCCAAAGCCTGCCAATTTGGTCAAGGTTCCTTTATCCAGTGAGATTATTTCATGGCCTGACTCCCATATTGATTCATATGTTTATGCTGTGGATATTTGGTTTAGTGTCAGTAATAGTGATTAGCATATCACAATCCTATGCACTGACTCACTATATGCAGGCTATGTGTTAGATATGGATAATGTAACAAATTAAAAACATACAACTGTTCCATATAGATGTCTTATTTCCAGTTCAATCTGAACAATCCAGCCGGACCTCACTGCTCGTGTCCTTTCTGTGACGAATGAGGTTTATGTTTTTTTCCAGTGTTTTTTTAAAAATGTTTTCATGTCTCATTTATTTATGATTTAATACAATTTTGAGTTGTTGTTATGACTTTCAAAAATAATTTAAATTTAGCAAATTTTGCAACTGAGAAAGTGTTTGTTAAACATAATATGAAATTAGTTAAACTCAAAGCTTTGTGTTTGTGTTGTTCAGTAAAAGATGAAAAAGGGGAGATTTATTTTTATTGTATTCATTGGACATAAGACCAAAACAATATCTTCCTAAATCTGAGTTTATTAGTCTGGAAGTTGTTTTACATTCTTATGTGAGCTTTAGGACACAGCTGTAGCTTATAATAAGCTTCATTATTCATGCAGTTTTTCAAAGCTGATTCATTTACAGGAACACAGATTTTTTTCTGGTCCTTAAAAAAAGGAAAAAGAATAAAGAAAACAAACAAAATGATTGAAAGATTTCAGCTTAGTCATAACTTAGTTGGTCAGTTACTGAACCAGGATTAGAATTACAAGTGTTTGTCCAGTTTTAATGCGCAAAGTTAATATTATTTTTTAGTTTAATAAAACAAATCCTTTTTAATACCAGAAGGAAATGGCAATGTTTAGTATGTAGGAAAAACAAAAAGTGATACTGCTATATTTTTATGAAATCTTTAGATAATATGATCATGAAAATATATTATTTTATATAGACATTTCATAGAATTTAAATAAATCAAATAAAAAACAATTCAGCTACCATTAATAAGCAAAACGGTATCATTTTTCGTGTCTCGAGAGGTAAAATATCTCTCTCATGAACCAGTTCGATCATTTCTCAAACACTGCAGCATGTTCTGTTGAAAGATGTGATGTGATACTGACGTCCTGCTGCAGGAATCCAGATTAAAAGCTATTTTATTGCCTGTTCTTTTTCTCTTTCCAGTTGAAGACTTTCATTTACTCATTTTATGAACATTTTAGACAGGTCAAACCTTGTTGGACTAAATATTGTCAGTCATTGTCAATTGACTGTTTTACTTTACATTTTATAAAATAATACTCTGGGAATGTATGCATCTCTTTACGAAGCTACCTAATTGTGATTTTTTAATAATAATTGTACATGCACTGTTTAATTAATAATTAATTCATTCATTCATAATCATTTATTTATTATTGATATGTACTACTCTTATTGTTTTCGGGACACAGTTTAATGAAGACAGTTCAGACATTCTGACCTGTTGATTCTCCCTCAGGTGCCTTCATGCTACCGTACTTCATCATGTTGGTATTCTGCGGCATTCCCCTCTTCTTCCTTGAGCTTTCCTTTGGACAATTTGCCAGCCAGGGGTGTTTGGGGGTCTGGAAGATCAGCCCTATGTTCAAAGGTCAGTACTGTGTGTGTGTGTCAGGACTGTTAATCTTCTTATCCTCTTGTAAATCTGTATGCTTACAATCATATAAAGGGGTAAAAAAAATAAAAGGAACTCGTTAATATGTGACATCTCCATTACAAAGCTGACTGTAAGTGAATAGTGTGAATGTAGAGACTTGCATAAATGTGACCCAACATGTGCTTACATTCTTCTGTTGCTTCTCCATCCTGTAGGTGTGGGTTACGGCATGATGGTGGTGTCCACCTACATTGGGATTTATTACAACGTGGTTATTTGCATTGCCTTCTACTACTTTTTTATGTCCATGACCAACTTGCTGCCATGGACATACTGCAACAATCCCTGGAATACACCCGATTGCAGCGGAGTAGTTGGCTCTGGCTCGCAGCTCAACAACACTCTGGTTAACGCCACCAACCTGGTAGTCGGGGTCTCAGAGGTGGTCAATCGCACCAAAAGGACCAGCCCCAGTGAGGAGTACTGGAAGTAAGAGCTAGAAGGGATTTATGGACCTTTGGGGACACACTTTTATCTTTAACAGGGAACAAAACTGCATATTTCTGTTTTGCTTGTACAGAAACACGTTTTTTTTTTTTTTACTTCCAGTTCCAGGAAATGTATAGAGTATTTAGAAATGACCCGTGACATTTCAGTTTGTAAATCACTAAATTTTGGTTGCACGATACACTCTTTTGCCAAGTTACACAAACAACCACTTTGGAATGAGTTTTTCAGAATAACCTTATTTGACTCACAGGTCAAAATGGACTTAAACTTGCTGGATACTCTTGCCTTCTGCTTATTGACAGCATTCGTATATTTAAAGTAAATTTAGACGGTTGGACATTGAAATGATAAGGGTTTCTCACATTACTTTGCTGTTCAATCTGCTTTTGATGGTGTGCACTAAGTCGACACTACATGACAAGGCAGAAGTCTTAAGCGACCACTCGTCTCTGAGCAAGACTTTCTTTTTTATTTTCAGTCTATCCCATGGATTTTTTTTCTATTTTTCTGTTTAGCCTCGACACTCCCTTATGAATCATTTAAGCCCACAAAAGGTATCTTACTCAAGGGATGAACAAAGGTTCAGCCTGTTAAAGTAAATATTTTAAGCATATTGTCTCTGTTTGTCTGTCTATTATAGGCACTATGTGCTAAACATCTCTGATGATATTGGAAATTTTGGAGAGGTCCGTCTTCCAATCCTGGGCTGCCTGGCTGTATCCTGGTTTGTGGTTTTCCTCTGTCTTATCAGGGGAGTAAAATCCTCAGGAAAGGTCAGCATGCAAAAACGGATACACACTAATCTGCATATTTGCAATATGCTACTTTAATCTACTGACATGTGTATGTAAAAGTATGCAATCTCTTCTGAGGCTCGCTCATTGCGTGATTATGTGTCCAGGTGGTGTACTTCACAGCAACATTCCCATATGTTGTTCTGACCATCCTTTTTATCCGTGGCATCACCCTGGATGGAGCCATAAATGGCATTAAGTATTATCTGACTCCACAGTGGCAGAAGGTCCTCGATGCAAAGGTATGTCCTAACATTACCAGGTAGATGGAGCGTTAACCTGGAACAAGAATTTTTTTTTTTGTTTTTTTTCCAACTCTGCTTCTTACTGCGTTTGGGTTTTTTTTTTTTTCTCATAGGTGTGGGGAGATGCTGCCTCACAGATCTTTTATTCCCTGGGCTGTGCCTGGGGTGGTCTTATAACTATGGCTTCCTATAACAAGTTTCACAACAACTGTTTCAGGTTGGTACTCCAGACTGCAGATGGAAAACTAATTTGAGTAATTCCCTAATTTGGAAAATGTAACCACTTATTATAGTGTTTGTCATTAGAAATTTTCACAAAAAGTAAGTAAATTTGTGTTTGGTCATTCATTAATTTCTCCCTTTTTATGAAATTGGTGATTTATTAGACATTTTTGGAAAACCTGATAAGCCAGATAAAACTTGTAAGGTTCATGTTTCTGTGGAATGAGCAACACAGCTTCACATGTGGATCACTGATAGATATCCCCAAATTCCCTCCAATATTCTCTAATCAACCAAACACAAAATTTTGTACTTTTAGTCTTTATATTTATGTTTGTTTATTATTCTGATTCTTGAATCAGTCAAGAAGTTTTAATTGAATTATAAATAATTAATTAAATGAAATTAGTAAAATGTAAAGCTCAATGCAATACAGAGCTAAATCAGTTAAATTTAGCTTAGTTTAGCAGAAAGGCAAAAAGCAGTGATGCAGCTAATTTTGTTTGGTTTAAAAGTAGTGAAATCCCCTTGTTTTACTTAGCCTAAAAGTTAAATTCCTATATTTACCTGTACACTAGAAAAGTCAAGCCATGGTTTTGTTTCATTTGGTATGATAATAACAAATAAAGATACTAAATTGTTGCTATGCTGCTAGCTTAGGTCTTGACTGTTTACATTAGCCCACTTTATAATATAGTTTCACACTTTTACCCTCAAGTTTTGAAAAAATAAATATTTGTGAAATTTAACTTAAAAATGTGACTTTGAGTATAAGACAACTAAATAAAAGACAAATATAGTAATTACACAATCATATTTATGATGTCTACATTTGACCTAAAATGGCAAAGAAATGCTAACTGTTAGATTTTTTTTTTTACCAATAGTTAATTCATGGTGAAAATAAATAGATCAAATAATATTGCATGTGTGCACAAACATGGACTCCAACTATTCTAAATGGTAACCCAAATGAAAAATTCAGATTGCCGTGAACTCTTTTAGTTTCTAAGGTGATAATGTGTCGTTTTTTTTTTTCATTATTCAGTTCAAAATGAGAGAAAGAGAAAGTTTAATGAGTCTTGAGCCAACTTTAAGAAAGAAACATAAAAAGATGTCAAAAGGACAGAGAGCACTTTCTGGGCGCATCAAGAAACTACTTTCACAATGTTGGGCCTCCAAGGGAGCGAGCATGAAGGAAAAGGTTAAAATGGTGGGAAGGGGAGATAAAGGAGAGATAGGGCATCCTATATTTCCTTTGATTGTCTTCACAGAAAAAAGTTGCTGAGGGCACAGAAGAAGGTAGAGGACATAATTTGTTCCTTTTCCAGGAGCTGAAGATAGTTTTATCTGTGCAAACAGCTGCATGGAGGTCCTAATCAGAAAGCAGCTCCATCTGTAGAGACACTTTCTGCTTTCCAGTTACACCACCAATCGGTGCACATCCAGAAGCAGAATGGGAGCATCAAAGAAACCCTCTGTGATAAAGCCAACAGGAAATGTGAGAGAGGAAAGTGTGAAACCACATGATTCCCCAGTTAAATCTGAACAAAGCCCAAGACTGGGGCCAAGGGGGAAGTGAAAAAACAAGAAATGGCTTTGCAGGTGCAGAGAACTCATACACTCATATTCTTGAGTCAGGTATATGTAGTTTACTGTTTTACTTTTTATCATATTCTAATATAAATTGTATGAAAAGCTTAAAGTCTGACCATCTTTGTTTACAATTTCTGCTTTAATAAACAAGCGAGAAACATGCCAATAAAATGCAAGTAGTATTTCTATTGGTAAATGAAAACCACTCTGACCACAAAAGACCTTGAGCGAAGAGGAAGCTTTATAAGACTTTACATCAAAATCTTAACAGGCCTTGATCTAGATAAAAATTGACACAGAAGAAGACGTTGTGAACAATGCTTTGGAGAAAATCCATCCATAGTTTAATAAAACACTATTGATTCCTCTTGTTCATCACAGCGTTGGTGATTCATTGTTAGGGTTTCTGTTGCAGTGATGAAAACATTTAAAAGTTAAAGGGAAAAATGAGCCAAACAAATATTGATGAATTATCTAAATAAAAAAAGAGAAAGGCTTCTTCAATGCCATTATATTCTCTACACATCTCAGAATTATCTTAGATTGTGAAGGCTCATTATTTTGCCATTTTGAAAAAAAAATCTCTGATTATAAAATCTTGCCCTGGAGGAGTGCAATGTAAAATGTACTAAAGAACAGACTTTTAGCCAGCCTTAGACAAAATTTACAAGCTGTAATAAGCTGTAAATAAGATGTTTTAGATTGTGTTGGTCGTTGTTGTAAAGGTTTAAGTAGTTTTCTTCCCCACAGCTTTTACGAGGTCATGGTCAAGGATGCAAAAATAACATTCATTCATTCACAGGACCAAAGTGCTTTCCAGTCAGATAAACAAGCAAAAATAAGAGAATAACACGTTTCTGACTTATTTTCTGTCCATCATGTATAAGAAAGTAAAAAGTAACAATGAATATTTGGCAGGAACTGCACTGCATACACATTGAATAACACTATTTATCCCATTTTGTCTTCCATCACTTTACCAAAACTACATCTTTTTTTTCCCCTCCCTGTGTGACTTGCAGAGATAGCATCATCATCAGCATAACCAATTGTGCGACCAGCGTGTATGCCGGCTTTGTCATTTTTTCCATCCTGGGCTTCATGGCGCACCACCTGAATGTGCCCGTGTCAGAGGTGGCTGATCACGGCCCAGGATTGGCCTTTGTGGCTTACCCAGAAGCCCTCACTCTGCTTCCCATCTCACCACTTTGGTCACTGCTGTTCTTCTTCATGCTCATCCTTCTGGGACTGGGAACTCAGGTGAGAGTTGGACACTGTGTTACTGAAGACAAATAAATACAAAGGCAAGTTTATTTTTACAGTGCATTTCATGTACAAGACAATTCAAAGTGCTTTACATAAAAACATCACAACAGCATTACAGATGTTATAAAGGAAAGATGGCAACAAATAGCAAAATAGCATAAAACCAGAAATTATTTACTTCAGTATAACACTAATTTTATGATACTATTTTTATTACGTTATGACAAATTAGTTTTAGTCAGTTTAAAGGGACATTTATGTTGGATGCAAACATTGTTTTTCCTCTTAAATGTCAAATTTTTATTAGAAATTAGATTATTTCTTGCAGCACATCTTTACTGAAGAGCACATGTGATAAATGTCTCCATGGTGGTCTGCCCTCTGTCATCTGTTTTAACTTCCTATGTTTCTTATCCTGTCAGAAGAAATCTTTCATTTTAATTTCATTCACAAACCTCCTCATTACCTCTTCTTGCAGTTCTGTCTTCTTGAGACGCTAGTGACAGCCATCGTGGATGAGATCGGCACAGACTGGATTATCCGGAACAAAACCGTGGTCACGCTGTCGGTGGCCATCGTTGGCTTCCTGTTGGGGGTGCCTCTAACAACACAGGTAGGTCCTGAATACATCAAGTGATATCACGGCGAAGATTGCAGCGTCACCTCTGTCACGAGGAAGAATAATCTCTTGTTTCGGTGTGCAGGCAGGAATTTATTGGCTGCTACTGATGGACAACTACGCTGCTAGCTTCTCATTGGTCATCATTTCCTGCATCATGTGTATCTGCATCATGTATATTTACGGTAAGCAGGATATTCGTGGCACATGATGGGATGCATTAGCTTGTTGACAAGCTTATTATTTTTCTGTAAAAAATGAAACTAAGCTTTTCCACATGTTGCCCGTAGCTGCTATTACGGTAGTAAATTGTCATGTTATTGTATTTATAAGCACCTTTTTAACCAAATTAAAGGAAAAGGTTCCTCTGGATGATTACAGGGGAACTGATTTACTCATATTATTACGTTAATTCTAATCAGTTTTGTTTATATATCCCAATTGACTTGCAAAATCGACTCTGGGCACTTTGGAGGAAGTTATGCTCGAATTGGGTCGTATGGACACTGTTTCATTAGGATCACATTTAATTCTGTCATCTGCATGTCAGAGTTTATGATTAACAAAATCATTAAGAGCTAAGTTATCAACACACTGAAAACATAAGTGGTAAAGTCAGACATACATGCATAAAGAAATCCTGTTGCATCTAAAAGCTGATCATTTGAGCAGAAATACATGATATGAGCAGCTGGCTTCATATAATCTATGATTTATGATCTGTACATGGTTTTTGATCATTTTGTATTATTTTCCATACATAATGAAAATGCAAAGTTAATTATGTTGTAGAGAATCATTTATATTATTCCACTCTAACATTTGTCGGTGTGTTATCAGATCGGCTCACTGTGTCTCATTACATACTGAGGACATGAGTGACAGCGATTCGCTTGGGTTTTTTTTGCAACTGCACCTGTTAAGTCCATCAGCTGTTATATTGTCACCTCGAGGGCTACCTCCCAGAAGGTTTTAACGTTTTCCTGGTACAACACACCAGATTCAGATCAGTGGCTCATTAACCAACAGCTGAAGAATATGACAATATGTTGGAGAGCCTCTTCATATGTATCAGGTGTGTTGTACCAGGAAAACATACTGGATAGTAGTATGTTCTTATGTTCTTGATTGTCATATGAAATTGAATATTTTAAGTTCTTTCAAGGCAGTTATAAAGTCATATACAGTTATTTTAAGAATCAATCTGTACATTGGATGCAGCAAACTCTAAAATAAATGTGTCCCCTTCAGTCTAATGACTCTGCAAAATGTCTTTTTTTTAACTTTAGTTCTTTTATTGTAACTGTTTCAAAATATTTCAACTCATCTGAGGCTTGTTAGAGTATAAGACAGTTCAGTCATTGTGTTAAGGAGTTGGAAATAAGATCCAGCAGAATGTCGCACACTAAGCAGAACTGTGATCAGACAAAAGCAGAGGGGAAGTAGAAGTGTTCCCTTTTCCGATCTGCTATGTGGTGAAAGGTGTCGGTGCAAAACTGAAACCACTTTGAAGAGCACGGATCAGTTTCACTCATACAGCATAATGCAGATGAAAAGTGATCCACCATCAAGAAAGATACGCCCAACACTGTTCACAGGCCGAAGAAACTATCATAGGTGTAGTTTTTAAAAGAAAAAAAACATCAAAAGAAAGAGGAGAAGCTGCTTCACATGTAAACTCTGAAAAAGAAGGACTGATCTCTGCCTTGGTTTCAGCTCTTTGCACCCAGAAGTTTCCTTAAAAAATCTACTTTTTTTAGGTCACAGGAACTACTTCAAAGACGTTGAGATGATGCTGGGCTTCCCTCCTCCACTCTTCTTCAAAGTCTGCTGGAGATTCATCTCCCCCGTCATCATCTCTGTAAGTTAACACATACACATGTAGTGAAACTGTTTCACACACACATTGCTTTCATTCCTGTAGTGCTACTAATGAACGAACACAGCAGAGGTGTGTTAATCTGATATATGATAAATAAGAGCTATGTTTAAACTTGTCCTCTCCGTCTGTGTCACATGATTATGTTTGCCTGATATCATGATGATGCTGCTGTTTAGTGAGAAAATTTTGTTTTGATTTTTTTTGGACAGATTTTTACTGGTTAAAGAGAACTCAGAGATGAGACAGAATGCAAAACCGATGGCGCATTATCCCTCATTGGAAAGTGCTTCAGTGAGAAAATGTGACAAAGTTCTTTATTCTGGCTTAAAAAGGGAAGTTTTTCATTGCCACTATCACCCGCTCCAGGTTGCATGCTCAGGAATAGAATACAAAAATTAAAACACATTGAAGGGAAGATTCTTTTGTTTCCTTAGAAAAGTCATATTTTATTTAATTAATTGTCTTTTTAATTAACAAAATAATGAATCCAATATAGTTTGCTTGGATTGTGGTTACATTGCAGTGAAGTGGATTGACCTGGTTAGAATTACATTATGTCTTTAAAAGAGCCTTGGGATAAATTTGTTCGGACTTCATAGACTCCTGTTTCAGCCTGGTGGATAAAACGTGGTCTCACGTGCATCTCAGCTCATTCTGTCTGATTAAGTTTGAGCAACATGAACAGAAAAATTACCCTCAGCATAAATGGATGTTGTCACTTTGACAGACTGATTAAATCCTTATCCTATATGTGGAAACAGCTCCAGAGATTTTTCTTCACAGAGCAACAAACATCTCTGTGGTTGTATGATATAAAGGTTATTTAGAGGAACGATATGAACTTTGCTGTGTTTTCTGGCCATATGTGGGGGCCTGACCTACATTTGAGCTGCCATCGCCACTAATCTCTGGCTGTTTTTTGCTTTGTTTCCAGTATAAAGCTCTCAAAATAAATCTTTCTGAGTGGGAACTGGACACATGCAGTGGCTGTCAATGGTATTTCCCAAACAGGCGAATTAGTCCACTAAGCTACTAGGTCAACCAAAACATTCATTGTTGTGAATTACTGGTCAGAATTCAGACACTTTTGTTCTCTTTTGTGTTGCTCCAGAGAAGAACGTGCTCTGTGGACTCTCTGCCAGAACTGTGACTAAACTCACTGCAGCTTCATAGAGTTTTCATAGAGAGATTTTTATAGAAAATAAAGTGTCTATTGTGTTTCCGTCAAACTAAGCCAAGTGGATTTAATTCTCATTTCTAGTACTCTAATACACGTGTGTATTTAACTTTGTTTGATAAGAAAGCTATATATATATATATATATATATATATATATATATATATATATAAAGAGAGAGAGAGAGAGAGATAGATATATACACACATGTGTGTGTGTCTGTGTGTAAAATATGTATTTGCAATAGTTGGTAAATAAATGAGTTTAAATAACTGTGGTGTGATTTTCTTGTGTTCCTGTAGTTCATCCTGATCTTCACAGTGATCCAGTACAAGCCCATCACCTACAATGACTATGTGTATCCTGGCTGGTCTTTGGCTATCGGCTTCGCCATGGCTCTGTCCTCAGTTGTCTGCATACCCATCTATGCACTCTACAAAATTTCTCGGTCCCCAGGAGCCACCTTTAGAGAGGTACAGTGCCAAGTTCAAGATGTCATGTCAGTCAGAAAAGGCCTCTGAAATGTTTGTCTTCTGAGGCAAAGCACATATCAGCTGCAGTGTTTATTAACAGCGATGCTCAGCAGCTTGTTTGACTAAATCTGTTCAAACTTCTTCAAGATAAATATTTAAACACATCTAACCTTATAAAACCATGTAATACCAATTCCCTCTGGGGATAAATAAATATATGAATGAATATCTATCTATCTATCTATCTATCTATCTATCTATCTATCTATCTATCTATCTATCTATCTATCTATCTATCTA
>JBAMHX010000009.1:6851617-6870585 GCA_037177515.1 Pseudomugil tenellus | reverse complement strand
GCAGCCCCTCGAGAAAAAGTTCTGCCAGCCCGGTGTGTCGAGAACTGTCTTCAAACACGTCCACGCGAACAAAATGATATAATTTTCTTCTCGGAGCCCCGAGAACAAGAACAAATTTCTCACTTCTCGTGGAGTATGTAACAGCCTTAAGGTGCAGGAACACATGGTGTGCTCAATTCAGTCTTTAATTTTTTAATTAACTGTGGGACTCCCCAACACCATCTTTATCTCACTGAACAAGTCCTGTCTTGTTTATAATGTAAAATGGGGCAATAAAATTAGGAATTCTCCTAAATAGTGGGTCATTCCCAAAACTCTCCTCATGTCCTCAGTGTTGTCTGCTTCTGGTATCTTAGTGATGGCCCTGACTTGTGACCAAAAAACAAAAAAACATAGTACTGTCTTTTGAGAACTCATATTTCACATTTAGTGTCAGTCTTTCTTGTCTGGGTCTCTGCAAAACTTTGTGTAGCCTTCTGTTGCCTGTCTTTGCCAAAGACCACTATGTCATCATATACACACAACCCCCTTGCATTCCTCCAACATATGCTGGAAGGCTCCGCTGCTGATCCTGGCAGGCGAATGACAGGCGATTGAATGCCTATCAACCAAATGGTGTGATAATATTGCAAGGAGTCTGGCGAAAGGTGGTGTCAAATTTTGTGAATACCTTTGCACAAGCCAAAAATGCTAAAGTGTGGTTTACTGCCGCCTCTCGTTCCGCACCCACATGTTCAGATGAATCAAATCTACACAAAGTCTTATCACTTATTTTTATCCTTTGATACCATGTTACGTTAGCATTTTCCATGTTTAAAGCTGGGGGTTAGACATCGACAACACCAGGTAGCTATGAACAACAACAGTGATTTTAATGAACATGTCAACTCCATTACCTGTCCAGGGTGTAGCCTGTCTCTCGTCCATTGTTAGCTGTTAGCCGAACCCCCACCCCACCCCCCCAACCCCCGCCATGACCTCGTTTGGGATTGAGCGGTAGATAAAGGATGGATGGATGTCAACTCCATGGTAACTTCAGTACGTTCCCATCTAAATACATTGTACATATTGGTTCCACTTTTTACAGCAGTCGTAACACCTTATACAAAAGCATTTGCTCAATAGCCAATGCTTTATACACAACCAGTCTGTTAAATATGGGCAGACAGGGGACTACCCAGTGTGGATTGGGAATGTGATGGGTAATCCTCAGTTTTGTTTATAACACATCCACAGTGTAGCCAGTAAATATTGTTTTTCTCTCTTTACATTGTGCTGTCAAATTTAAAGCCGTTCTTTCCTTTGTGAAGCAAAAAGCGTGATATTTGCATTAGCAATGAAATATTTCTTAAAGTTAATTTCTTGTGTAATATTTTTTGTGATCTTTTAAAGTCTTTTTTTTGACAACAGGCTTGACTCAAAGCTATTTATTCCCTATTTTTCTTTTTTCCCCCCTTTGGTTTCAATACAACCACTACCTTTGTTTCACACATTGAATTTAACTAAAATGAACTAAAATACCCTGCTGGACATTTTATTTTGTGTCATTTATTGATTGGCCATCCCACACCAACTAGTGCCTTCTCATGGACACCCCAGTGAAATTGTCTCAGATACGCGACTGTGGAGAAACATCACAACATTGTAAATGGAACCCTTGTCTAAAAATACCTCCTATATGTCATAGAATTTTGATACAATCACCAACAGATGTCCTTAAAGTGTGAAAAACAGAGAGTAACCTCTGCCCAAACTGTCGGTGGCCTCGCGCATGGCTGCGCAGTGTGGCATTTCACGATATTGAAAGGTCACAGATCAGCTTTAATTCACTTGTCCTTGGTCTTGACACGAGTTTTCCACTCATTCTTGCCGTGGTCACAGTCGGACACATAACTTGAAGCGGCTGCCTTTCAATCTGTGTAAACATGCGCCTAACCTTTCACAATGAAAGACGCGGCCGCTGTCCATGGTGCTGAAATCACTGGGCTCACAATGTAGTCTCATTTCTCTGACAGGATGAAACCTCGCCTTGTCAGCCGTGGGATTCACACTGAAGTTAACTAAAATTTGGCTCCATACAGCGACGAGACCTCACAGCCAATGCGTTTAAAAGTAAATAATTAAAAACGAAGAATACAAAGACATCCCCTCCACTTTCTCACTCATGCACGCAGAGAGAGAGAGAAAGGGGGAGGGATTCCATCCAAGCAGAGGTAATTAGAAGAGTGGGTCACTATTGGAGGACAGCATCCGGCGGAGGCAGGCATAAGGGGGGGAACGGATGAAAGCCGCATAACAATATCAGAGGCGAACATCATCAGGGCTGACGTCCAGCCTTGGCAGACGCGAACAGTTTCAGCCACAATGGACGAGCTGTAGGCTCAGTCAGGAGTGTGGGGAGCAGATTGGGGCATATTGAAAGTACAACTCCTCGTTTTGTTTATCATTATTGTTTTTATTATTATTGTTATTTCTTTTTGAAGTCGCTAGAGTAAGTGGAAGACGGAGACTGCTGCGGAGATCAAGTCTGTGCACGCGCGCCAGGAAGCAGGTAGGTGGCCGATATGTTTGCGGGGACAAACCAGTGGAAACTGCGTCCGCTTGGGATGATATTACTGAGGTTTGTACATTTAGTATGAACACGGAATAGATGTAGTCTGTTTTTGAAGTGGTTTCAAACTGCCCGCTGGGTACTTTGGGAGATTATAGACTGGAAGTGAAACAAAAGAGACGAGTTTTTTCTGTGACTGGAATAATCGCTTGATTGAAGTTTAAAATTAAATTAAACGCCGTCATATTTTTTTCTCAAGCTC
The DNA here is from genome assembly GCA_037177515.1 of Pseudomugil tenellus. NCBI lineage: Eukaryota > Metazoa > Chordata > Actinopteri > Atheriniformes > Pseudomugilidae > Pseudomugil > Pseudomugil tenellus. Next base: position 6,867,772 of record JBAMHX010000009.1, on the reverse strand, counting down.
CACTCAACTAAAACGTTTTGCCTCCTTGTTATGTCTTATTACTTCAGTTAGACGTTATGTAGAAATGATAATTGTTTTTGTGTTGCTACATGTAGGTTATTCATATTCCAGTACTTAGTCTATGATGGCTGGGAATGAATTAAAACATTTATACACTAAAACAGACGGACCTGTAGTTGCCAACCTTTGCATGTGCTGCTTATTCACAAGTGAGATCAATCGTTAATCTTTTAGCATTTATGCAAACCTTTGTCTGAAGTCTGTGTATAATGCTCCATTATATTGTCATTGTGTCATGCAGACTATGTGAACGACCTCTATAATGTACAGACTAATAGTAAATAAAGAACAAAGCTTTTTTAAGACAACAGCTACATCTAGGCAGATGCACAAAGCATTTAAATACCTAATAATTTGTCCACTAATTGTTTATAATCAAATAAAGATTTACAAACCTTACTACCACAGCAGAAGAAGTTTGGGGAGGAATCATCCAATTCTTTAACCATCCTACATGCTGGTTCTGCTGCAAAGCTGCTGTTCAGGTCTACATTAAGTTAAGCAAAGTTTCCTGATATATTGTCAACTAGGGCATCACTTTGACTCAGTGTGGTGATGTGATGTTAGATCGACTCTCCATGTCTGTTCCTAATATATAATTTAGAAAGACAATTAACAAGGATATCAAACATACCTGTGTAGTTATTCATTACATAAGTTTGAGTCATATTGCTGCAGAATAATAACACTACTACACAAATCCAGTGTCTCTTTTCAAAAGCTCTGTGTGACCAAATCACACTGAAACATGAAAAGACATAATATTGTGATGGGGAAAACAGTGCTTGACAGGATCCATGCTGAGCACTGCATGCACCCCATAGGAATCTGGCAAAGATATTACAATGACACTATGGGATTTGCCAGGAGCAATATGCCATGATTAGGTTAGAGCTGGCTCACTATTAAATATTATATGTCCCTACAGGAAGACCAACATGTTTTCACATTCTGAATGTTCAGCATAGCTGTTTCTTTGGTAATGTTAGAGTTGTAGTGCATATCCCTGCGGTTAATTGCTATTCAGCACAGGAATAGTGTGAAGCCAAGCAGCAGGCCAATAGATAGGACCTCGTTTGTTTAACTCCAAGGGAGGGGAATTTGTCTTGCATTGACAAACCAGAATAGACAGGCTGACTTCTAACGCCTTCAGAGATTTTTAATTTTTCATTGGGTACTGTCAAGTCAGACAAAGATTGCTGAATTCTCTCTATAGGCTGTAATTGTAGCTGTGTCTCAATTCTAGTCGATGTAGAGTGGCTAGATGGCAAAGATCAGCCAAAATAAGAAATTCATGAGGAGAAAATGAAAAATATAGATTATTTTACAGTTTCATTATTTCTTGTCTTTTTGTGAGAATGCATGCATAACCAAACTATAGGTTCTGCGTCTGACTTTAATTTGACATCATTCTGACATCCATCACTTGGAGTCAGCAGATGCTGTCACTTCCATGGCAACAAAGAAACATAATTTATGAGGATTCATTGACTCCCATAGCACACATCACTGCACTCCAATATTACACAAATGCAACAGAGTGGGCAGATAAGCAGTCGTTACCAATCCATCATTTTTATTTTCAGATACAAACAAACTTTCGCTTTTCCTGCTGCTTGATTAAAATCTGCATGTCCAACTAAACCGCCAATAAAAAATAAGCAACATTCCCAATTCAGATTGGTCCATCTGGAACATCAGGAGAAAACACAGAAATACCAAGTTAAAAAAATCAACCCATCCATGTGAATACTTTATTTCAGAACTGAGGGAAAAATCAAAATGAAAGGGACTATTGTGTTTCTTAGTGGAAGATGTGGCTCCTCTACACCCATCCACCAACCTGTCTGATCTCATTTATCCCTTACAATGTAAAACAGGCCTCCACTGAGCAGCCATAAAATGTGATTCGTGCATGTATGTGTGTCACTGACTTACAGAGATCGAGAGGAAAAGAGGAAAAGGGTTGTAACAAATATAGCAAAAACGGAGCAAAACAAAATATATTCAAATCAAGTTATCTGTTTTGATTGGGCATTATCTACTCAAAAATGCTAAACCCTGTCCGATGAGCACTCTGTGAATGAAATAGCCCTGATCAATTGCATCAACCAAACTCAACTTATACGATAGTATGTGAGACACAGAGAGGCTAGAGAAAATTGCCGTTTGAAAAGGGTTGACACCAGAGGCCCTAAAATTCCACCAAAGAGAGTCAGACAGGTGAAACTGACTCAAAAATGCACTGGAAAAAGGGGAGGAGCAGGAACTGTTGATAACTAACCTATATATAAAGTGTGACATGTTTGTGAAAATGCTGCCAGTGTTTACAAAAGTTACCAAATGCCCACACTGTTGGTGTCTTATTCAACTTATTGTTGCTTTAAAATGTCATAATCAACACTTGAAAAAATTTCAGATTTGAATTAGTACAGTCATTTGCTTTTTTGTCACACATTAGGACAGTAGATTGATACATCATTCATGTTTATTATGAAAATATGAAAATTTAGCTTGATGAGTATTTCACATATAACAAATTGCATTCATGGCTCAACATAGGCAATGATAATCCATTAAATCATTAGTCAGTCCAATGCTACATTTTATTATTCTTATTTGTGTGTGCATGCCTTGTTTTTAAAGCCTTCAACTAAAAAGATTGAATATATTGATGATTAAGCATTGTTTGTTGTTGAATTGTTGCACTCACACAGACAAATGTGTTTCGCTTTTGTATTTTTAAGTCAATGCATTACTGGTATCCAGTTCTATAATCTCCGTCATTTAAATATCAGCTTGAAAGCTAAAAAGGAAATATGTTAACACATACATTTGTCTCTTCATATGTTGTAAAACAGTAATACATTTTTTGTCAAAAGCAGGCATACAAATTTACAGCATTTACATTAATTAACAGCATTTTGAATCTAACTTTGAATCATGTTAGATTTATAGTACTTTTAATCTGCTCTTCCTACAATCTGACAGAAAACTAAATAATTGATTGTCTCAAGTACGATTACATTCCTTAATTAGTTCAAACTTATGCTATATTCTTGAAAATGTAAACAGACTTCTTTGTTACTTTGTTAAATGCTAACAGCTGGAGGACAATCACCTTTTACAACAAAAGTATGTGAATACATATATTTTGGCTAAGCTAATATTAGTTTCTGTCTAGTGAAAATCTTTACATCCAAATTTCAGCAAACACACAAAATGACTTGAAAAATATAATTCTTTGATAAGTTATGATGTATTTTTTACATATGTTCATGTTATTTGCCCATGAATGATACCTTCTGGGACAGTATTGTCACTTTTTTGACATATGGAAACTATCGCCAGTCATTGTGCTAAGCTAAGCTAATTAGATTTAGCTTCTGTGGCAATATCGTCCTTGTGATGGACTTGCAACCTGTCCAGGGTGTACCCTGCCTCTCTCCCAAGTCCCGATGACTGCTGGGAGAGGCTCTGGCTACCCGCGACCCTGAATTAGATGAAGCTGTGGTATATATTTCTCACATGTCACATTGCTACTTTCATAGTTATATGTGATATAACAGCTTAATCCATTTTTTACTATCAGGATATGCTTGCCTTCACAAATGTTTTATTACTTTGTATTTTGAAGTCATCAGTGACTATTTCAAGAGTTGTCAGCTAGCACATTTTTCTTAACTTTTGTCTCAGTTGACTAAAAGTGTCATCTAAATGGTTATTTTTACGGTGCATTGTTGAATAAACTGGCACCCAAAAAAACAACCATTTATTCTGTTGTACAAACATTCAACAATTATTCTCTGTATCATTTAGTTGATTGAATTTCTCTGTCTGAAGAGACAATAGGTAATTCTTTTCCTGGTTGACTAGTTCTAATCCTGTTGTTTGGTAGAGACCCCAAAATTACACTTTAGCTTTGTGTTTGCTCTTCTTGTTTTCAGGTGTTAGTAATCATGATGGCAGCAGTTTCATTAAACTAGAGTTCTTCTATAAAAACTGCTTGATGTGAAAAGTGGAATTCTTTTTTATTATTTTAATTTGATCTGGACAAATGTAGTTGCTTTTAATGCTTTTTGTCGTTTGGAAGTCATGCTTCTTTTGCAACGCTTTTACAGTGTTGTTTTGTTTCATCATGCAGATTTGCAATGGATTTAGAAGAAAGGCAGCTCAGAGTTAAAGAAAAAAACTGAAAATGCTTAAATGAGGTCTCAAATCTCCCTCTAAGCTTCAAGCAATCACAATGTGATGTCACAATCACTGTCGTAGTAGCAAAAGCAGAACAATAAAACTTGTGCCGAAAATGGACATTGATTACACAGCCATGCAGTGGCCATTGTGATTTTAGCTCTCAATTAAAAGCCACAAATAAAACTGACTAGTGAAAATTTCAACACAGTAACTTGTTACATGTGAGGATATGAGGCGTATTGATGTTTTCTATTTTTATCCATTTATAGTCAACAGTGCTGCCACCGCATGCTGCATAATACTCACTGTTGTGGTTTATTCAAACCTTTGTGTATTCACATCAATAACTTTAGAGCATTTCTGCTGGCCAGCTTGTGCTACCAACAACTGTCTTTACTTTTCACAGTAGTATATCATGTACTCCCTTTAAAAAAAAAAACAAAAAACAAAAGGGAACGATCCATCAAGTTTTTCTGAGTAAGGGGAGACGGATAGAGTATTTTAGTCTAAATGTTCTTCTGGGAGCAGCGGCAGAGTGCTGCTGCTACTTCAGCTGCTTGGAGGGTGATTCTGCTTCAGGCAGTCTGACAGTGAGCTAGGCACACAAGCTCCTGCACAGATATATGCACATACGCACACACACACACACATACACACACACACACACACACACACACACACACACACACACACACACACACACACACACACACACACACACACACAAGTAGTCCAGCAATAAGATGTGTGCACTCATTTACTCTGTTTCTCCTCAACACAGACTTTCACAAATGCCAACCCCCTCTCCACCCCCTCCCATCTGCTTTCACTGTGAAAATCAATGGCTGCAGAAGCCAAACTGGACAGAGCAGTCGTGGAAAAATGAAGCAATCAATGCAAACTTATTAACTGAGCAGGGCTTCTTTTACTACTGACACAAAAATATGTGAGTGCTTGTGTCCAACTTGATCCACGTCACCACAAGTGATGAAAGCTGCTGCCGGTTAGAGGCAGGATGTACGAATGTTTAAGCGTCTGCGTCTTCCCGAGTGTGTCCCTGAATGCTGGTGGCCTGTGTTTGTGCCAAACTGCTACTTTGTAGGCGTGCCCTGCATGCGTATGAGTGAGTGTGTGTGTGCATTTTTCTGACAATCTTCCAAAGATGGTGTGTTGCTATTGGGTTAGTGCCTCAGTGTTGGGTTAGTACCTTGGCCTCTGTCTATTTGTGGACAAAAGGATGCTCTAAGACAAATGATTTAGCACCTGTCAGTCAGAGCAGAAGGGCGAGAGATGAGAAAAGAGAGAGGTCAGAGACTCAGGACGGGAAAAATGATTGAGTCTTTCAGAGCAACCGTGCAGGGAACAAGAGAGTATAAAGTGTGAGAGAGCGAAGTAGAAGAAAAAAGTCAAAGCTGCAGAAGAAGATGGAAAGTTGGACTAAAAACGAATTTGCAATTTAGCTCTGGGTCATCAGATAGCTCAAGTGCCTGTGAGCTATTTTCCCTGGGAAATGACAGCTTCGATTTCTGTAGTTGTTTGCCTAACACCAACTCACGGGAACCGTGGCTGGCCGTCGGGCCCAGTGAGCAGACCTTCCCTCATCACAAGAGTTACCATAACAACAGATTAGGTCGACCTGCACCAGTGGCAGCACAGGGATGTGAACTTTGTTTCTGCCTGCAGCACTTCAGCTGTCTGCTGATCCTCCAGCACATCAACCCTTATCTTCCTGGAAAATCATTGCAGTCCATTTCGTGTGTCACGAATGTTTGGCTAGAAGGTTATGATTGCTCTGCAGCGGAAGATTTGTTTGTGCTGTGGAAATATGCCACTGTGTCAACAATAAAACAGACGTATGTCATTTTCAGTAATGCTTAAATAAACACACTCCAAGCTGATGTGGATTGAAGTGCCAAATAATGGTTGCAGAGATCTTTGTGGATGCATGTAAGGACTTAGATACTAGAGAAGAATCTTGAAAAGGCTTTGTTCAATGCACAGTTTTATTAGATTTCCTTTGGCATTTGTTGACAGACAGGTGCCACAACCAGGCCTTTGCAGCTGCTTTCCTTTGACAGACAGATCTATGTACACAACATTAAGCTTTAATCATCCGATGTGCACATTTTCACACAGATATATATGCCTGACCTTGTTTTTTTTTTTTCTTTAATGGTGAACAAAGCAGCTCCCTCCATGAAAATGACGACATTGCCGAGAGCAGCTTAACTAACAAGCATCTGATTGTGCAGATTACGCATGTCCCACAGAGGATTACTGGGACTGAAATGAACAAATTGACCTCTTATTACTAAAATCCCACATCAGCATAACAAAAGTGTCAAGCGGAGGTTTGATTTGCAACTTTAGGGCTCATACTGTACATAAAACAATATTCGAAGAGCCCTGCTGCTTCCCATTTGTCACAATCTTCTTCCCAATGCCTGAACCATCCAACCACTGCAGATGCAGAGGAATATACATATTTTTGCCATTCTTTGGAAGTAAGACCCTCTATGATGAGGGGAAAATATCTATTTTCTCTACCTGACAGGGTGTCATTTGCATTGATGGTTTCATATTCTCACAACAAATATCAGCCTGTGCATCCTGTTCCGTGTATTCTTAGCCGAGGGCAGGCCAATGTCTTCCTCCCCGCTTTCCTTTTGACACATTTCAGGCAATTCAAAGCTATTTAGAAATCGTCTCACAGTGAGAAATGACAAAAGCTCAATGACAAACCAAGGCCTAATTCAAAATTCAATTTTTGTACTTTTTTATCCAACAATGGAAACACATGATTTCTCTTCATGCCTGTTTGAGGGACACGGTATGATTTTGATAATAAGTGTCTCTGTTTTTCTTTTGTGCGTTTTTTTTTTTCTTCGTCCTGAGAGATGATGATTGAAAAGCTCATGTAGGTCACATTGTATTAATCTGGTCAGCTACTCTCATAAATCAAAAGCGCACATACAATATTAAAATTGAGTTCATTGCGCATTGGCTTAATAATGCAGTGTGACTAGAGTGGGAATTACGTCTCGTCAAATGAAATGATGATCCAAGTGAGTTTGCACTTGGGTATTAAATTACTGGTTTGTATTAAAACATTGCAAATGAGACATGCTTGATTTTCATCCATGAAAGCAGCTCACACACTAAATATTTATCAGTCGCAGTTTATTTCAGGCACAGGGCCTTTCATCACTCCGCTTTAATTAGATCTGAACAGTAATTAATAAAGTAGATCATTGTCAAATCATTCCCAGCTAGCTGTAAACGCCATCAGTTATCTGTGTGGGTGCCTCCGCAACCAAAAGCAAAACCAGAAATTTCACATGTGAGGCAAGCTTAATGGGATAAGGAGAAGGGGCCTGGGTGCACATGAATGTTTTATAACTATGTGAAGCTGCAGCGCGGATCAATGAGACGTCTGCTTCTCTAGAAAAATAAGCTTCTATAGGCAGGTGGTGGAGGATATCAACCCTTTGTCAGTGGAGCAGAATGACTGACCCACTGCGACATGTCAGCGTGTATTATATCCCCAACCGTGATGTATCTTCATGCGATCTGCTGCTGAGGAACGATTGTGTACACTGCTGTGGTACACAGTATTGGGTAAAGTAGGAGGCCGTTTTGACGTGAGCAGTCAGCCAGAATGATAAGTCCCTTCTGGCTTGTATAGAAATAAAAAAATAAGAAAAAAGTGATGGGTTCATATCAAAGAGATATTGCTGCTAGGTGCAGAAAGTTGCCAGAAATGATGCTTTTCGTGAGATCATCATCATGTTACCACTTGAGATTTGCTTTGAGGAGGTAAATGTGGTTTGTGAGATTATAGGGTTTAAAACAGATGCTCTCATTCGGCGCCGAACATTTGCTATGTGTGTGCTTATAAGACAAAGCAAGAGACACAATTGCGGGGATAGCGTGGATGTGTTTGTGCCTGCATTAAATAGACAAGAGAGGGGTCCTTGAGGCAACCTGCACATCTTTTATCACATCTTTAATTAATTGAAGCCCATAATAAAAGCTGCAGCAATTCCACTCAACAGACACAGTTGAATAGTAATCAGCCAAGGATGAAGAGATATGCTTATGTTCCTCTTGCGTTTTTGTCAATCCTCCCTTGCCAATTCACAATCACCTGCTTATTCAACATATTCAGATGCTGACAGTCTCTACTTTGAGGGTGAAATACAATATTGTCAGGGGGGAAAAAAACTATTGTTGTGGAAACTTAAGTGGGTGATTGCTGATTGATTTCCTCTCCTCCTACTTCTTCCCTCAGGTTTTCACTCAGAAGGCAAACAGCAGAAACATCATGGACCACTTTTGGTTTTCCAGACTTATCCTGATCATCGTGGCTCTCTTCCCACACCAGTCCATGGGTTGTCCCTCCGGATGTCGCTGCTACAGCCTCACAGTGGAGTGCGGATCCCTCGGGATCAAAGAAATCCCGCAGGGCATCTCCTCTATCACCGAGGTCAGTGGGTTGATCGACAAGAAGTTATAGGGCACAGGCTGTCGGTGCATTGCAGCTGATCTGTCCTCTCAGCCACAGTGGTTTCCAGTTGGCTTCCCCTGTGATCCATTCTTATTACCCTGAAATGATTGTGATTAATCAATTCGTTGTGACCCTCTTTGATGTAAGCCTGAGGGAGGGGCTGCGCTATTGGTTGTGTAATTATTCATTCTTTCTCAGAAAGTAACTTTCACACCCCCTCTGTTCATCTTTAGAGAAGATGTTTAGCATTACACCATTGTTTCCTCTCAGGTTCAGGCCCTTCAACATTACTGCAGCTCATGAATATTGATGAATAGCAAGTTCTGCATAAATTGTTCCATTAACCTCAATCAGCAGGTCTATCTCGTCGATCATACCTTACCTCGATCCGTGATGAAGGCACACTACCAAGCAGGCAGACAGCCATCCATTGTCTTTCGCACCAACCAAGCATTTATCAGTGAAATGTTTCTGCAAATTTATGTAAAGCTTGAACCAAGAAAAATGTAACAAAAGCGAATGTCATTGCGATGATGATCCTTAAGCCGCTCATTTAATTTTATGTTGCAGACCCCAATAAGGTAGCTTTCAATGGTAGCTCTTAATAGTGGAGACATTTTTCTACATGTCAAGAAAGCAGCATCCTGTTTCCCGAGCCTCACTAATTTTATTACATCTGTCTTTCATGAAGACCATCTTCCTCCAGGACAACGCCATAGTACAGATCCGTCTTCAGGACCTGACTCGTCTCAGAAGCCTTCATTGTCTGTACCTCCAGAACAATAGCATCTCGGCCCTGGAGCCAGGCGCTTTTCTTAACCAGGGGCAGCTGCTGGAGCTAGCCCTGAATGGTAACCTCATCCACCTGGTCACTCCTGACATGTTTCGGGGTCTGGAGCACCTAAGGATACTCTATCTTGCTGGAAACCAGATCACCCGTGTCCAAGATCACACCTTCAGAGGACTGCAGGTTAGATTGAGTGAAGTGCATGATAGAAACTTTGATATCAGAGCTCTAAAAACAAATATGAGAGTCATTTTGATAGATAACATAACAGACTTTTGTTACCTCATTATGTTATGGGACCTCCAGTGGTCAATGGCATGTAAATGGTGTGAACGTTGTTCGTAAAAGTCAATATTGTTTTGTACAAATAAAGCACTTATCTCTCACCATGTTGACTCTAAAGTCATTTTCAATTCGGGCCCAATCTTAGACATATAACATAACCCAACCAGGAAATAAAAAAACTCCAAAATGCCATTTAAAAAGAGGATGGTTTTCTTCTTAAAGAAAGTATTTAACCCTTACTATGATTATTTTATATGTTTAATCATGAAGTTTTTATTTTCTTCCTCTAATCAGTTGAAGTTGATCAAACCCGGCTAAGAAACAACAAGCATAGTAAATGAAAGTAGCTTTTGTAGGGAGTTGTGGGGGGAGTTGCTTCTCCATTACAGGTTGTGTATGAGGTTGTTGAAAAAACAACCTGTGATCATATTAGTTGGAAGAGGTTTTAACCTTTAACACTGTCTTTCCTCTATGTTGACGCTATTTTTCTTATTTTCAGCGTCTGCAAGAACTCCATCTGCAGGAAAACAGCATAGAGTTGTTAGCGGAGCATGCCCTATCCGGCTTGTCATCTCTTGCCCTGCTGGACCTCAGCAGGAATCACCTCCGCACTCTGGGAGCCTCATTCCTCAAACCGCTTGTCAGTCTACAGGTGCTTCGTGTCACAGGTAGAAAGAATTACTCAAATTATACCTCACAGTGATATAATATAATTGTCCAAGGCTAATTTTAATTAAGAAATGTGAAAAAATTATCCCATGTCTAAAGAACTAACAGCCCTTCAATGAGAAATAAATCCTCCATAAATGCAATTGTAAAAGTAATCATAAATGTAGCCAAATTGTTTTTTACATCAATCCACAACAGGCAGATTCATTCTAAAGAAAGTGAAGTGCCGTTAAACACATTTTACACATCAAAGGATTCCATGCAACCAAAGACCTCCTAATGAGAAAAGAAGTACTCAAAGACACAATTTTAAAATGTAGCAAAGAAACAGCCAATTAAAGGGACCTCATGTAGAGTCCAATTAGAGAGATAGTATAATTTAGCCAGGAAACCCTACTTCCTACACCTTTCTAAAATCCGACCAGCTAAATGTGTCTTTCTCACACCAACAGTCTGACATTCTGATTGTATTTCTTGACCAGCTGTACACAGGTGACATGGAAGCTTAGGAAAGGAGCAAAGAAAGACTATTCTTTCTTTGTTCCTTTTATGTCTTTATACAAGAAAAAACTATCATGGTGTTTTTTATGTGGCAGCTGTTTCTTCACACTGCCTCAGATTGGTTTTACGAATGACCATTTTAATCTCCTACATGGTCAGACAACAGATGAGTTGTGAATAAATAATAAGATGGTTGTGCAAAACTCTTGAGCCATACATTTCTTTGTATCAGGCTTCAAAGAAGCCCAGCTGTCTTGTAATCTTTGAAAGTGGGCTCTGGATGTAGTTCTCTGGACTGTCTAAAGGTGAAGGTGAATTTTTCTTTAAAGACTCAAGGACTGTTTTTTGTCTCTTGTTTTCAGCTCAAGCCTTGTACCATGTATCATTTGCAGAGGCATATGGGGTTTGTTTGTATATGTTGTATTTTTTGGGCTCTTTTTTGTTTGTTAGTTTTATTTTTGTTTGTCACACACAATCTACATTCACATGACTCACTAACATTTGTGTCTGCACAAAAAAATGTTGCAAAAGTGCAATCTGTATATTTGATTTCCTTGCAAATAGTAGCTTTATAAAAAGATACATAATTAGTTCCATTGTTTTACCTGCATCTACAGAAAAGATAACACAGCTTGAAAGCATAGAATTGTACTTTTGCACAAGGCCACTGCAGCTATTATCAGAAAACATGGCAATTCTTTGTCTGGTGTATCATTAAAAAATGGAGGAAGCTGAACTTGAAGGGCAGAAGAAGAAATGACTGCCCTAAAACTACAACACATGAACAAAATGTAATTGTGATGTTCTTAGGAAATAGGGGGAAATGAAAGAAATACTAGTAAAAGGGCCGGATAAATGCATTTGACCTTGCCTTGATGCAGTTGATGCTGTTCACTGAAACCTTATCAGAAACGGCCTCCGTGGAAGGGGTGCTGTGAAAAGAAGTAATTCTCGGGGAAAAGCAACAGGAAGGACAGGCTGAAGTATGGCAAATGACACAAGAAATGGGCGGAAAATCAGTGGCAACAGGTCTTATGTGATGAATCCTCTGCAGAGCCTGGATTTCAGCATTATTAACGCAGTGTGGGATCATCTTGACAGAGAACTGAACAATGAAAAGCTGTGATAAGTTCTTGATTAAGCCTGTAGAACTATTCCTGAAGACAAAAAACGTCTTAGAGGGTTCAGGTTGTGTTGAAGAATAAAGGTAGCTAAACCAGATATTGATTTTAAAGCTTGTTAAAATAGTACAAATTCTACTTTTGCTTTACATAGATAATCTTTATTATTTTTCTTCCCATGTTTAATAAATTGCTACATCTTTATCCTGCTTTTGTGTGAATCTATTAAAAGAAATATGGATGTTTTAAGACTCTTGCACATTTTGTAACCTGGTCCTGGTATTTTCTGTGCCAACAAAACTTCAAGAGCCTTTTTATGTTCAGTAAGATAATCTTCTCCAGCATGCAGCATACTTTAGAGATTGTTCAGAAATTCAGTCACACCTCTAATACAACTCTAGATTCAGTCCATGCCTTCTTTCTTTCAGACAACCCATGGCGCTGTGATTGTGCTCTTGGCTGGCTGAGAACCTGGATCAGTGAGGATGGACAGCGACTTTTGAGTTCTGCTGAGCAGCGTCGACTGATGTGCTCAGAACCACCTCGCCTCTCCCACCTCAGCCTAGTAGAGGTGGCTCCCAACAGTCTTGTGTGCATACCTCCTGTGGTGCAGCTAGAGCCCAGCCACCTGACTGTGCGACTCGGAGAAAGCCTCAGAGTTTCCTGCCAGGCCTCAGGATACCCTCAGCCTCAGGTCACGTGGAAGAAAGCCTCCCATGGAAAAGCCCAGTTATCACCTCGTGGCCTGTTTCAAGAGCTTGGACCCAACGGGGAGCTATTCAGACCTGGCCCTGGAGGGGTGGTAACAGCCCTGCCCAGCAGTGGAGGGAATAAAGTAGGAGACAGTGGAGGGCTTCATGGTCTGGTGCGTGGGGCCGAGGAAGGTGGTGAGAGGGACAGCTTTGATCCTGACATGGGCAGCGGCATGCTGTTCCTCAGTAATGTGACTGTAGCACACGCTGGGCGCTATGAATGTGAGGCTTGGAACCCAGGTGGTGTGGCTAGAGTTACTTTTCATCTAGCTGTCAACATGTCCTCTACATCATATTCATCCCAATTCTGGCCTCGTTTGAACACACACTCCTATGTTTCCTCTTCGTCTAGCTCCTTCTATCAACCAGAAGTTCTGGACATTAGCCAGGAGCCATTGTATGAACAGGATAGCATGGACTTCAACGCCTTGGGCCCTGCCACACAGACCGCTATCGCTGTTGGCATCTCCTTATTGGCGCTCACTGCTGTCCTTCTCTTGATAATGATCTACACTCGGCACCAGCAGTACCAGAAAGATGATGATGGCTCTTACTGTACCAGCAAAGAAGAGAGCATTCTTTATGTGAACGACTACTCGGATGGACCCACGACTTTTGCACAGCTAGAGGAGTACCGTGACGACCATGGTCACGAGATGTATGTACTCAACCGGGCTAAGCCTGTCATGGGCTCAACTTCATCCAGGTGTCCCATGATGAGTGGGTTTGTCCAACACAAGGGAATGAAGGAGGCTCTCCTAGACCATGAAGTTGTGCAGACACTGACAAGATCGGGGGGGATGGGGATTTGCAGAAACCCAGCAGAAGGAGGAGAGGGACCCCTGACAACAGATCCAGAGGAACTCTTTCTGAGTCAGAGTCTCCTCTTTGGATCACAGGTTGCCTATGAGATCCACTGCTAAGGTATCTTTATTATGTTTCAACATGAAAGAAAAGTCAATGGACCTACTTTAAGACATTCAGTAAATAATCTTGGTGCATTGATTTGATGTATCAGGTTATTGTGTAGCTTTTGAGAGAGGAAAGAGTCAGTAGGTGATTGCTGGGAGAAACTTGTACCATGCAGCCTTCAAGAGACTGTTTTCCGATTGATTGTATGATGTAAAGGTGGGTCAGGGGTGCTAAACGGTAATAAATACAGGGAAATTAATAGATGAATATTACTTTTCGGTTACCAAATGAACCCTTTAAATTATTTTAAGTGGCTAATCCCCTAAAAATTGTGAAAATTACTAAATTTACTCTAAAAAAAGAGGCTTAAAATGTGCATTAAGTAGTCAGTGATAGATATTTTGTACACATTTATTTCATTATGCTCAATTTTATGTGTTTTGTCTGTGTTCCATGTAAATATGATGAGGCTAGTTTTCAGTGTGAATTACAGCTGTCTTGTGGACCCTGTTGTAGATCCCATTAGACATATTCCTACAGCAATCCTCTCACTGACACTGTATCAGTATGAGTGGGTGGCTGGGCATTATTAAAAGGTTCAATCTGAATGTGGTAACAAGTCGTCTTTTTATCTTCACATTTCTACCATAACATTGTAAGCATCGTTGTTTACATGTCACGGATTTTCTTTGTTTATTATAACATCAGAACAAATAATTAGCTGTGGGGGCTTGGTGATCAAGAACACAACAATCCAACATCAAAAACCACTTTTTACAAGACTGAACAAAAGAGAAAATAAAGCATTTTACAGACAAAAAAACCCCATTTTTTTCAGAAAACACAAAATCAAATCCAATTTCATGATGTTTAGAAGGTTATGCTGTAATAAAAATACTTAACAAAAAAGCAGGCAACTAACATGCTACCATAAACACAACAATGTTTTGTTTTTCAGTTGTGTTGTTGGGTTTTGTCTCTGTCTCTGTTTTTTTGTTGGTTTTGTTCTTGTGTTTTGTTGAATGTTGTCGTGTTTTGAGCCTTGGGGCCACAGTACAACCTTGCTAATTCTGGACATCTCAGTCTGCATCCATCATACTGAAAACAATTTGAATGTGAATATTGTACAAATGTACAAAAGTGTCTTCAGTTTATTTACAATAAAATGAAATTGAAAGTGTCTCATGATCTCTTTTCTTCCAAAGTCATCTGGTCAAGGTTCTTCATTTATGTTTCTTTGTGGTGCAGCTTTTTGAGTTTATAGAATTTCTATCTTTTCATCCTTTCATCTCATGATATGCAGCAGATCTGAGTGAGAACTGTTGCTTCTAGTTAGTATGTAACTATATGTGTCAGTCATTCAGTTCATAGACCTTTTATCATTTTCTACTAACAATAAGGTGTGCTTTCACCTCTTCTTGTGGGTTAAGATGGAGTGATACCATTGAAAATGTGCTTTGCAAAACCAAATAACCTGTGATTCACAAAAACTCAGAGGACCATATTGATTCTGAGTGAAAAGCTTCTCAATTTTCTCTTCAAAGCTGCTGCCACTGCAGTAGCTTAGCCTAAACACTATGGGACACAGGCACAATTTCAGTATGTGTAGTGAAGTATAACACTGAACATTCCTGTTTGTGCAGAAGGTCAATTTAATGGTTAGTTAAAAGGAAAGTTTTAATCTCTTGACAAGTTCTTTGTAAAGTCTAAATCATGCTTCCCTGTGAAGTCTTTTTGTGGAGGTAGTGGGATACTTATTGCGACTGTGTCAAAAGTGCTTTTGTGTTTTAACAGGCATTCTAATATCAAACTTCTTGTACAGCAAATGGAAAATGTTTAGTTTTTAAGATGAGAAAAGATAGAGGTTTATTTGTCCCTAGTAGGTAAAGTACAGTGCAACAGCAGCAAGACAGAAGAATCTGAAGTAAGACCGCAGAAGAAATTATTATAAATAATAAAAAAACATCTGCAAATATATACATAAACACAAGAATAAAGATAGTATTCATTGTTTATAAGGTCTGCTACCTTTTCCTAAACACATTTAATAGGGCAGCAGTGAATGTTACATAGTAAAAATCAAACAAGAGACAAAAATTACTGCATCCTCCTCATATTTATACGTATTTCTAAATTGTTGCAAAGATTATCTCCCAGATGTTGCTGATCAAGGTTCAAAGCTTTTCCTCCAAGAACATTAAGTAATTTGCTCAAATGTGTCAGATATTGAATATTTCATTGGATATTGCATTCCTAAAACTGATGCTGGAGACTACACTGTATGTCATAATTAGCTTTAGGTAACTGTCTATAGTGTTCTGTGGATATTCAAAGACTGGAGTTCAGTCTTTGAACCCCATATATATA
>JBAMHX010000009.1:6836183-6851164 GCA_037177515.1 Pseudomugil tenellus | reverse complement strand
TCTACTGTGGGTCTGCCTGCACTGTAAGAGTCAGAGCCATTAACACAATATGACCGTGCTGAGCCCTGCTGCAAAACCCACACGCTACTTTATTAGGTCCACTTTCAGAGCTGCTTGAATTCTTCGTAGCATAGCTTCAGCAGTAACACCTCAAAGATTTTCCTCAGTATTGACATGACAGCGTCACACAGTTGCTGTTGATTTGTCAGCTGCAGATTCATGACGAGAATCTCTCATTCCACCACATCCCAAAGATGCTCTATTAAATTGAAATCCGGTGACTGTGCAGGGCTTTGGAGTACAGTGAACTCATTTTCATGTTCGAGGAAACAGTAGGACATACTCTGAGCTTCATGACATTGCATTATCCTGCCGGTACTATCCATCAGAAGATGGTACACTGTGATGATAACGGGGTGGACATGGTTCATCATGTTGCACAACATGAACTTTGACACAAATTATCTACAACCTCGATTCTCAAACTGTGGTATCCGTATCACTGGAGGTACTTGAGCTCCCTCTTGTGGTACATGATGGAAAGTCATATGGGTACGGCGATTTTACTGTCGAAATCATCACCTTAGCACTCTTTAAACTGCGATATCTTAAAAATTATTACTTACTTTGTTTTGGTGGAAAAGACTATACTCCGTTCTTCTGAAGCTAGCTTGCTGATTTCCTTGAACATGGAGAGCGTCATCTGATTGGCCAAGTAAATGTCCTATCAAATTGTTCTGCTCTGTCACATGTTGCTACCTGTCCAATTGCACTGCTTTATATCATCATGTATCATGTATCAAAGATCTAAATGCAACAGGTGTTCCACTCCTCACTATTTTGTGTCTCTGATATAACTATAAAGATAGTTTATGGTGGTTTTTCCAACGCATCGACGTGAAATGGTGGTGAGGTGGTTAGCGCTGTAGCCTCACAGCAAGCAGGTTGCCGGTTTGATCCTCGGCTCGGGCGGTGGCCTATCTGTGTGGAGTTTGCATGTTCTCCCCGTGTTCTCCAGCTTCCCCCCACAGTCCAATAACATGCACCTTGGGGGTAGGCTGATTGGGGACTCTAAATTGACCTTAGGTGTGAGTGTGTGTATGTGTGGTTGTCCATCTATATGTGTGGCCCTGCGATAGACTGGCGACCTGTCCAGGGTGTACCCTGCCTCTCGCCCATTGGCTTGCCCCCCCTACCCCACATGGGAATAAGTGGTAGAAAATGGAGTTTTTTAAAATTCATTTGACACAATTATAACATGGATGTTATGAAAGATATTAAATACGTTATAGTGAGTTACAAGATGACTATTTTATGAGCAATAATTCGCAAACAATTGCAGGTGAGGATTACTCCCAAAAACCCCTTTAGAATCTGAAGGGTATTAATTTTCAAATATAATCAAAATAGTACAAAATGTTTACAATACACTAAATATGTTAAATTCATATTTAAATAAGTGTTGTCTTCCTTTTGTTTTTTTTATTTTAATATCAGCCTGCTTCTTTGTCCGGTTCATGACATAAGCCCGCGCAGTAAATAATTCTCATAAGAAGTTAACATGCTTCCTTTCTAGACTGCTGTTAAAGATGGCGAAGGATGGCGAAGAAGTCTGGGATTGGATTGAAAGGATTAAAGGTTTATAAAAAATGATAAGAACAGAGTAAAATACAAAGTTGCAACAATGGAGAAGGTTGGACAGAGATCTGTTCAGGTCAGAAGTCTGTAAACTTCTGCCCGTGTACCAAAGAGAAATGAGTTTACAGCTGGCACATTGCTAGAGACATAACATCTATGAAATGATATTCTTGTTTGTATGATCATAGTGTTACCAGATAGAACTGTACCAGACACAAGGATGTATTCTGTACTTTATGTACGCCATAACAATATTAAACCAGAAAATTCCACAACACTCCTTATAGCCAATAGCCATGTATGTTGTAGCTTTATATAATTACTACTGTGTGTTCAGGTCGGGCTTGGTGGTGGTACTTTGTGAGCTCGCTATTTTCTCAGATGGTTCTCACTGTTAAAAGTTTGAGAACCACTGGTCTACAACAGTGGTCCTTCAGGCCCAGTCTTTATAGGTTTTCCACCTTCTCCACTACAGGCTTGAATGAAACGGATTTCCAACTGCTTGTTGTCAACTTCCGCACAATGACCCATGTAGATGGATGAGGATTGCTGGAACTGGTGAACATCTAAAACCTGCATGACATTGCCTGAAGGATCAGGACTGTGTGTGGTGATCTCTGCATGGCTACAGCAGCAGAGGACTGCTTCATCATCCCTGTCAGCTAAAAACATTATATTAAGGCTACAATTCATGCAGACTCAAAATCACTGGACAAAAGATGATTAAAAAATGTTGCCTGGTCTGATGAGTCTTCATTTCAGCTGCAATGATGGTGGGAAAAGAATTGAATGTATTCTAAATCTTTATTTGTAACTAGTAGTTATTCAACCTGCTGATGCCTTTCCTTCATCCCCAACCAGTCTCCACTATTCTCCTCTGACACCAACAAGGCATTTTCAGCCAAATAAATGCCTTTCACTAGATATTTTTTTCTTTTCTCTGCAATTCTCTGTGCAAATCCCTGCAGATCAGCAGGTTCTGAAATACTCAGACCAGCATCTCTGACACAAACAACTATGCCAAGTTCAAAGTTACTGAAAATCCCATTTCTGCCTTTTTCTGTTGCCCAGTTTGATCTCTTGACTGTCTACATGCACAAATGCATTGAGTAACTGCCATGTGATTGGCTGATTAGGTACAGTATTTGTGTTAACAAGCCATTATTCATGCTTGTATTTAATAAAGCAGAAATAATTAGAAAAGATATTTTTTCAGAAAGACTAATAACCCTGGCCTACATTTCTCTTTATCAGCTATTCCAGTTTTGGCAGCAGCTGCATGGAAGTAGCAGAAAAGCAGAAATAATAGGTTTTTGAAGGGATCATCATGTAACATATTGTATTGTGCAGTTCATACACACATAGACACACACAGACCTTAATAATAAGAGATGTGATTTGAATAATAGGAGGCCTCTGCCCCTGTAGAGTTTCATGTCTACTGATGCCCCTGGCTTTATCTCAAACAACAGAGCAAATACAATGGAAAAAAAGTAAGTTACCCATATACACACAAAAGATGCAACCATCTCAAAGTGTATCCCAACACCTCTTTATCACAGCTGATGACACATTGCACTGCATATCTAACACAATGGCAGAAAAATACCTTCATTCAAGCCGTCCTAAGCCAATGGATGTCTTCTGTATCTGCGGGAATCTAACTCTCAGTCTGTCATTGCATGTCCAACAAAACCCAGCTTACAATGGTTGTCATGGGCACAACCGAATTGAAAATTTAAGCAGACTGCTCCTGCTGTCACAGGCTGATTTTTTTCTTGCTCCATCTTGCCCACACCAGGTGGACAAAACACCATAACTACCATACCAAATTGTACAATTATCCTGCAGTCAAAACAAGTATGGAAAAACTGTCCTTCCATTTGCAGCAGTGTGTCTCATTTTATCCAAATTCTCTGTCACAGTGATCATGCTGTATGGACTAAATTGCTTGCATGTTTTATAATCTTCCCAAAATCATTCTCAGGGATCTCCATTAGTGCACCTACAGGCGTGTAACATTGATTAAAGACCTCCAGAATTTATTCAACACCCCCCCCCCCCCACCCTCCCAAAAAAAAGAAATACACTAATGATGGCAGTTATATGGAAATCAAGGTTTTAAAGTGGTGCTGCTTCTGAGAGCTCCCTGACTAAGCAGAACAGTGCATGATTTACCTCCTCTAAAATCAAATAGCACTTTATAATAGGACATTGGTCTTTGTCTTTGTGTGGTGTGTAAAACTTTTTAAACTTCAAACTCTTCAAACTGCATTCACCTGCATTATTTTTTCAAGGACATCTTTTCAACATTAAAACTTAATTTCATGATTCAAATTCTCTTGAAGGAATATAGATCAAACACACTGGCATCACAATATACACTCTGCCACTGCATGCATACACATCTTTATTGCTGGGATGTTTTCCAATCAGAATTTGATTTCCTCATTTTATAAGGCTGTCTGTGATCCCATCAATCACAATGCGGAGTGAGAATGCAGCAACTCTGCAAGAACTCACAGCTATCACACTGTTGCTGCTCTCCTTTTTTCAGACTTCTTTCAAGTATTTTCTCTCATCTCTGTCAGAACTTGGTCCAACACAAGGGAATGAATTTTTCTATGAGGTCAAATGTGAGAAATCTGAAACTGAATTATTGATGTATTCCCGCCTGGCCCTTTACAATGGTTTCTCCCAGGTGATGCATTTGTACAAAAATCTTTCCTGTTTGATGTCACAGACTTTGTGAATATACATGACAGCTGAAATTTAGTTTGACACTAATTTAGTTTTGCTTTTTTTTAAGTCAGTAGAAGCCATTCATATTTGACATTTAAGGGTTTTGTGCTTCGATACATACAGATACATATGAATACACACTTTTCAATGTCACTGATTAAAAAACACGGCAGAAAATGCTGAGTTGTGGTACAGAATACTAAATGACTGCATTTCTTATTCAAAGCATGTGTCAACACTCTTTCTCATCCTAGATTGTTCAAGTCAAAGCCAGAAAAATCAATTCAGGACAGAACTAGATTTTTCTTTTCTTTTTTTCTTTTTCCTACAAATGCAACATCTGTCAAACAGACAATGAACATCCAAAACCCGTGATGAGTCATACTGAGCCTAAAGGATCCTCCTCTGTCAGTTGTGCTTCTTCAAAAGGAAGTACACTGTGATCCCTGTAGCTTAGCAGCAAAAATCACTTGAATTTAGCTCAAAGGTACACACTGATGAGAAAGAAGCTGATCATGTTTTTATTTAAATTTTTTTAAATGGTTAAGAGTAATTTATTTAACTTGTTTTTGTTTCCATGGCTACAGCACTGTTGCTGTCAATAAAATGCAGCATGTTACTATAAACAAACAAAGCACATTGAAGCTATCTTTATCGGGCTGATGAGGAGGGATGGTGGGGGGGTGGGGGGGAGGGGTAAAGAAGTAGAAACAAGAACTTTGCTCTTGCTCTCAAGGCTAGTGATAAGAAGATAAAAGTTCTTTGTGCTCTGGTCCATTCTCCGGGAGAAGCTGTGTCTGTAAAGTGGCAGCTAGTCTGCCTGTGCTTTTATGTGCAAACAATTGACCCACTTATTTCATAATAACTGAGATAATTCGTCCCAAGCTGTTCGGGTTGTGCACTTGACTGTGTCCGTGTCTTTAAAAGACATGTGTATCATTAACATTTTCCTACTTTCTTACCACCTTAGTCAGCTGTTATATAAAAACTATCAGTAAAAATTCGAAATCAGCAACTGTCAACTCCATGCTTTTCCGCATTAACCACGCCCACCTGAAATGTCCAACCAATGACACAATACACTACAAAAACTGGTTTTAAAAAGCATAAAAAACTACAAAAATTAGGTTAATTTTACTTTAAATAAGATACAATTTTTGTTCTGTTGGCAGATCTTATTTCAAGGAACATTAAACTTGTCAAGAATTCCTAAAACAATTTTTTTTTAAATCTTTTTAAAAAAAAATCTATTAAGTATGAATAATTATCTTACTTTAAAAAAATTAAGCATGTGTGTCCTAGATTTGAGATTTTTAACCTTATTTAGATTTTATTTTTTGCAGTGTACTTCTCGGAACTTCACAAGAAAAAGCTTTTGCTGGACTGATGTGTCGAAAATTGTCTTCAGTCATGTCCACGACAACCCAATGACGTCAATTTCTTTTTGGGGCCTTAAAAACAAAAGAAAAGTTCCTACTTCTCGCGGAGCATACAACAACTTTTAAGTGATTGCCAGTTTATCGTAGGGCCAAAACGGAGGCAACAATCACTCACACCCACTTCTAGGGAAAGTTTAGAGTGACCAATTAACTTGACATCTTTGTCTTTGGGCATGTCAACCCCACCCACAGAAGAAAACACACGTTGACTGGTTGGACAGATTTCCTGAATGGTTGCAGACTGTCATGGTGAGGAAGGAGCTAAGCCAAAAGGTGAGGTTCTCAATTTTCTGGTTGATCTGAATTCTTACCCACACGTATGGTCCCTAGCTGTGGGTTGTGTCTAAAAGAGCACAATGGTAAATACAAATACACTCCTTACTGAGATCTTCTTCTCATGGGGAAATTGGAATTTTTTAATTTTTCTCGGGCCTACAAGAACAAAATGGCATGATTTTGTTCTCACAGTTCAAAATGAACAGATTGAGGACATCTTGCGTCTTGTTCTTAATTCACATGTAGAGTAAAACTTCTTTTTTCATGAGGTTTGTAGATGCATTGTGTGATTGCCTGCATATTTGAGGTGGGAAAAGTTAGTGCAGAACAACCTGAGTCAGAAAGTTGCTGCTTACATTCTTGCAGATGCAATGTTGAGCAGATAGTTTTCATAAAACAGCTGATCGAGGTGTTGAGAAGGTAGGAAAATGCATGAAACACCTCTGGTATTCAAGGATCCCTACACGTGTACAACCACTACCGGCCAAACAGGATCAGCTGTTCAGTCCACTTGGAAACACAGCCATCCTAGTAATTCCCGCCTTGTTGCTGACAAAATTTCCCATGGACAATGAACTAATCAGACCTAATCAAACTAAGTTCTCAATTCTTGTGGAGGCTGTAACAAAGGACAGGGAAAGAAACACAGTCATCCAGGAAGAGCTTAAAATAAAAAAAAAATAGTCTTCCATATCAAGAAGAACCAGATAAGGTGGAGTTTGCATTTGGTTGGGATGAGTCTTGTACACCTCCCTGGAGAGGTTTTCTGGGCATGTCCCATGAGGAGTATGCCCGAGGGAAGATCCAGAACATTCTGGAGGGATTGTGTCTCTTAGCTAATCAGGGGAAGCCACGGAATTTTTCCAGGAGAGCTTGAGGAAAAGACCAAGAAAATGGAAGTCCACTTCACTGCCCCCACGACCGGACTCAGGATGAATGGTAGAAAATGGATAAATGGACAATCAGCTCTAAAACCATCCCATTGTGTCTAAAACTGTGTGATTGTTTGTTTAAAAACCATTTAAATATTATGAGTTTATCTAGTTAATTTAACATAAAGTGAAAAATGAACAGCAATGATATTAAGTTGAAGATTACATGGTGTTATGGGAAGGCAGGTGAATGTGAGGTAACTAGTAGTTTTATTGTTCTCAGTCTATTTTTCAAACACGAGCATTTTGGATTTTTTACGTGGTAGTCCGGACAGCTATTTTTTCCCTGCAGTTGCTGTTCACAAATGCACTGCAGAGTAGGAGGCCTTCTGCTTAAGAAAAACAAAAAAGAAGCCCTTCCGGCTGGAAATGAGAGGGAGGGGAACAGTGCGGAGGAGGGAGCGCAGGATGCAGAAAACAAGTTGTGGGAATCACTGTTTCCTTACCAACACATTCAGAAAAGCAGGTAGATGTAGATATGAGTACTGCATGCATGTATGAGCATCCAAAATAACAGAAAGGGAGCAGAGAACTGCTGACAGGTCAGCCGAAAGGTCATATTTGAACCAACACACTCAATCTTCCACACAGCAACCTTACCCGATAACGTTTTAGATATTTTTACTCAAGATCTGAGGGGAAAATTTTCAGGACTTTAGTGCATAAAATCAGAGCAGCTATTTAGAGATAGAAACTGTGCAATGACAGCTAAACCTCTATGCATATTACCCTTGTGGAACAGGATGGAAATTTTTTCCAGCTTGGTTTTGCTTTCAAAGCAGACATCTGCACTCTTTTTGCACGTACAGTTTCTAACACTCCACTTACAACATCCTGTCACCCCAATCTAATTCTATTCTTCTCTAATGATTTCCCTTTGTACCTGCAAATGGCTGAGATACTCCACACTTTTGCCTCAATTGGTATTCCCCACATGAAGCACTGATGCTTTCATTCTGGGCTTCACAAATACAGCCTCACAGTGTGTGGGAAACACACTGTGGTGGACCGGAAGAGGTACACTACAAACTGTACCTTTAGTGAAACACTCTGTTTATTTTAATCCAGGTTAAAGAGCCACCAGTTCTCAATTAGATTTCATTTTACATTTTTTAGGTTTATATGAATTGAATTTTTTTAATTAAATTATGTTGCTTTAATCTGGAATTGATTAGGATTTTAATTGTTTTTAATTGATGTTATTTCTTTTTTTGTCTTTCTTGTTTCAGTTTTAAATCATACTTATCTTTTTAATGTTTTAATGTTTCTGTAAAGCACTTTGAATCACCCTGTTGTTGAATTGTGCTCTACAAATAAAATTCCAACGCCTTCTGCATCACTGCGGTGATTCACGTACACTAAAAATACACCGAAAAATTCAAAATTATTATTATTATCAAAAAATAACAAACACATATAATATTTTAGCACACAACTAATGTTTTGCTGACTAATCTTAAAATGTCAATTAAAAAAAGTTGGGGTGCTGTGTTAAATATGTATGAAAACAGAATCAGTCTCAAATCCCAAAAACACTATTTTTCCCCTATGGTGTCATAAGCAACATCAAATGTTGAAACAGATACATTTTAAAAATTAATGGCAATTATAAGGTCAGTTAGAATTTTTGTAATGTAATCATTATTTAAGTCAGCTCTTCTTTTAACAACTATCTGTAAACATCTGGGAAGTGAAAAGACCAGCTGTTGGAATTTTAGCAGAGGATTGTTTTACATGTACAATTCTGGTCTGATTCAGAAATCTTGCCAAAGTTTTGTTTCTTAATGGTGCAAGGTCTGGACTGCAGGCACTCCAGTTCAACACCTGGACTCTTGGGTAGATGCATTATGTGCTTTTGCATTTACTTACATTACAGTCATTTAGCAGACGCTTTTATCAAAAGCAATTTACATTATTTGGGTCATATGGTTCAGTGTCTTACCCAAGGACACTTCAGCATGTAGTCAGGGGAAGCCTGGAATTGAACAGGTTGACAGACAACTGCTCTTACCCACCGAGCTACAGCCACCCTTGATGAAATATCAAAGGCCTTCCCTGAGGAGATATTGTTGGGATGGTAGCAGAAGTCGCTCTAAAACTACCTTGCTGCCCATGTCATTGGCATTAATGCTACCCCATACCATTAGCTTTTTCAACAGTTCACTGACAACAGCCTGGGAGGTCCATCTCTTCTTTAATCTGTGACCATTTTCCACCATTTTAAACAAGCTTTGGTCAAGTGGATCATGTTCACTGGCTGGAAGTGTTTATGTGACCATGAAAGGGTTTCACCATCAGCTGTAGAGCCATGAAGACCCCACACCTGGGGCTTTGTCTTTAAGAGTAACATGTATACTGTATTTCCAATAAAATAAGTATTAAGTATTCCCATTAAAATGACAGCAGATTTGTGTAAATGCAATTTTTAGCAAAATATGGTTCAAAGGTTTAATCAAAATAGAAAAACCAGGCAACTAGGTACTGCACCTGTAAGGAAACAGAAATAGACCTATGATTTATGCATGAAAACAAAGCTAACAATCATCGGGAGCACCTTTTAAAAGACTTCCAGCTAAACAAAAACGCACATGTAGTTATTTGTGATAGTGCGGCTCAATATTCTGGCCAGTCATGCTTGTGTTTAACGCAGTGCTGCCTGAGGGCCTGGTGCTTGGTTTTCATCTTCAGCCTTGTCTCATGCACACTGAGATCCCTCCTGATTTTATGAAACTTTTGATGATATTATATCTAGATGTTGGGGTGTTCAAAGGCTTCAAAGGCCTAACAATTTCCTGTTGAAAAACATTTTTTCTGAAATTGATCTACAGTTTTAGACACGGTTTGCTGCAGATTGGTGAACTGCTACCTAGCTGTACCTGTTGGAGACTCTGCCTCTGTGGAACATTCCTTTTATACCTAGTCATTTTACTGACCTTTTAACAGTTAAAGCTATTAGTTGTCCAATTTCCCTCCAGTTGTATAACGACTTACTTTTCCAGCCCTTTCTTGCCCCTTTCACAACTTTTTTTAGATGTACTCCTGGCCAAATTTTCCATGAAATGACTTCTTTAAACAGCAACATTTTGTTTTAGTTTCCATTCATTCGGGCCAGGGCATGTGTTACTTCATATGAATATCTTCTGTGGCTCTGTGAGACAGGTTGTGTTGTGCTGTGTCTTCATAAGCCTCATATGTTGTGTTGTATATTTTTTCTTATTCCCTCACTGCCTTGGTGAGTTATTTCCATGAAATATCCATTTAACCTTGCTGAACTTTTTCATCATCTGTCATCATTGTCAGATACAGCAAAAAAATGTTCTGCCTAGCTTATTTGTTTTTGCTTGCTTGTTCCGTCTTTTTTTCATTTCTGGGAAGGAAAACAAATTTCTCTTTTTCTGCATGTACACTTTAAGCCCCAGGTCTCGTGTAAGAGATAGCTTTTCATCATTTGCATTTCCACCTCCACTAGTGACTTTTTCAACTTCACTCTCAAATGTAAATGATGCAAAATTATCACATAACATATAAATTCCTTTTTTATACACATTGCAGTCAGCTACCATCACACAATGTGCTGCTACATTTCAGAAAGAAACTGTCTGGAGAAACTGTATCATTGCTTTATCAAACTGAATCATATTAAACATATGTATTTTATTTAGCTTTTATTAAGCTATTTATAGTGACTGGTTTGACTGTAATCAACGCATTTGTCACAATTTGACTAATAGCATGAAATAAATAAGAAAATGAGAGTTTGTCCATTATGTTATGAATAAATTGTGTTTGTATTGTTAATCCTTTATTATACAGTAAATGATTGATTTTATAACTTTACTCAGTTTTGAAACTATATGCCATCTCAAACTTTATTGAAACGCATTCACGTGGCAGCACAGCTGTATTGTTCCGTTGGCTTACAGTATATTGATCAAGATTGACCATCAGTTATTGCTGCCTGTCTCTTTGAGGCCATTAACAGCTTAAGTGCCAACGTAAGCTGCTTTTGTACTGGGATCTTTCCTTTTTTTTCTTTTTCCACTGCATAATACCCATTCAGGATTTAAACACTGCACTGATACATTTCCTCCCCTGCTTGAACAGTAATTACTTTCAGCTATTCTGTCAAGTCACAGCATATCAGTGTCTCAGACTTAAAAAATCTGCTCCAAGACTGCATGTTCATACATTTGCATAGCTTGACACAAGGTTTTCTTGTTCCTTGAATGCGGCCTGAAAGCTTGAGTTTCATTTTGCTTCTCCATAACAGCCATTTATCATAAGTGCTGTCCTGCATGAAAAAGGTTTTCGATCTTTTATTGTTTACAGAAAAGATATACAGTATTCAGCAGGAGAAAGCTGGAGTTGCCTTTTTGACCCTGATGTAAATGACACTCCAGCACAAGTGTGTCCTTCATCCCTAACCGTCACGGTTGCTGCTTCCATCCCATCATGCAGTAGCAGACGAATGTCATATGGTGAAATGTGAGCAGCTATATGAGATTGCAGACCTTGGCAACGCTTCTGATAACTCTTAAATATGGAGTGACTGAACAGTGTTGCTACCTTTTTCTGCACCACTCAGCCCTGCGCCGGCCACCAACACGAGTGGTTCATTGATAAGAAAAAAACGTTAACAACATAGTTTTTGTCTTTTTTATGTTTTATGTTATGCAATGAAGTATATTTGTTAAAAGTAACCGTATTATCATATATGAGACAGATTCCTTGTGCAATTAAGACAAATACCCAGACTGAACAATACTCATACTAATTTCTAGTCAACTTCTACGTCTATCCATAAAAGTGTTTAAACCAAAATCTCTGCAAAGTTATAGACAAGCTGCTGAGCATAATGGTAAGTCTACATTTTTTAAAACATTTAAATTGTCAAACGCAAGGCTTTTGATCTTTGATTAAAAATAATATATTTATATATAAAAATGTCTGTCTGTCTGTCTGTCTGTCTGTCTGTCTGTCTGTGTGTGTGTGTGTGTGTGTGTGTATCAAGTTGCTCCTGTTTTCAAAAAACAAAAAAGTAACAATGTTGATAATACACATTAAACTTGTTTTTGTAGCTTTTAGACTAAATTGAGTTTCATGCTGTTTGTTTAATAAAAACAACTAGCTGGAGACCAAAACAGAGGGAACAGATCATTAATACTGGACCCACATCATCACACAGCCAGACTTCCAATTTCAAGGAGTTGCTAATATTGTTCTGAAATGTCTCTCAATGGAAAAGAAAAGAAATAAGACTTGACTGGAAACAGAACTATTTGCTCTTTTTAATGATTCACTTTTTGTTACATTGTGTGGGTCAAATATATTATTATTTTAGTCTAGATTGAAATACAATCCAGGGTGGCATGGTGGCGAGGTGGTTAGCACTGTAGCCTCACAGCAAGCAGGTTGCCAGTTCGATCTCCAGCTTGGGTGGTGGCCTATCTTTGTGGAGTTTGCATTATCTCTCCGTGTTAGCGTGGGTTCTCTCTGGGTACTCCGGCTTCCTCCCACAGTCCAAAGACATGCAGCTTGGGGATAGGCTGATTGGGGACTCTAAATTGCCCATAGGTGTGAGTGTTCATGGTTGTTTGTCTATATATGTGGCCCTGTGATGGACTGGCGACCTGTCCAGGCTGTACCACGCCTCTCGCCCATTGGCTGCTGGGATTGGCTCCAGCCCCCCCGTGACCCCGTTCGGGAATAAGCAGTAGAAAATGGATGGATAAAAAGCAATACAAACACTGATCAATATTTCTAATTTTCAATTATTTACCAATTATTTATGCTTTAAAAAAATTAGCAGGCAGTATGTTTACTCACCACTGCTCATATACTGGGTCAAAAGTATGTTTTATTTACATCTAGTACATCCCAATGTGTTGCTGCACTCAGTTGTTTTTGGTTTCTTCTCCTGCACACAAGCATCTTATTTCAGTCTAAGGTCAAAGCAGGGCAGGAACCCTGTGTTCAGAGCCCCGAGGTCAGTTTGAGGCAACAAACACATAGTTACAGGAGAAAGTTAACTTCCAACTGAACAGTCTGGATGTTACACTGATTTTAACACATTTGATTCAGAAAATTTCCAGTAAAAATA
This sequence comes from Pseudomugil tenellus, assembly GCA_037177515.1. Taxonomy (NCBI): domain Eukaryota; kingdom Metazoa; phylum Chordata; class Actinopteri; order Atheriniformes; family Pseudomugilidae; genus Pseudomugil; species Pseudomugil tenellus. The sequence goes on along the minus strand of JBAMHX010000009.1, from coordinate 6,838,037 downwards.
TTATTCTGTCAAATAAATATCAACTGCATATGTCTTTATATTTTCCCAATTTGTTTTGTAATCTACAAAAGTATTGTTCAGAAATGTTTCTTTGGGCTTTCTCCGGTTCACTTGTGAGGGTACTGGCTACTTTTTACATCTATTTTCATCCAGTCTTTGTCTGACTCTTTTGAGAGATTTTTTTTCTCTTTTTTTTCTTTTTTTGTTTTTTTCTAAAGAATAAATTAAATAAATAATAAAGAAAGAATAAAGGATGCATAATTTGCTCCTGTTTTCTTTCTTTTAATTATCTTTTCAAACCACATAAAAATGTCAACAATTACAGAATTCAACAAATATGAAATTGCATTTTTTTTGTGAAAAATTACCAGCTGAAAATTTTCAATATCTCAGCAAGGTGTCTATTAAATCCTTAGAAAAACTAAGGAAACTGAACAAATGGAAGAAACAAGAAGTGGCAAAAAAACTATCTACCGCAGTTGAGTGGTATCTGAGAATGATGCTCTTGAGAAACGGCAAAGCAAAAACCTGAGACGGGACTTTAGTGAGGCATCTGGACCTTCAGATGATCTGAATCAAACATGGCTCCAGCTCACTCCGCCAGGCTATCGACCAGCTTGTGTCAGCACATCAACACCTAATGCCAGCAGCCACTAGATCACTGTGAATTTACAAATTATCCCCAACGCTGCTGACAGTAAAAAGTTCTCCAAGATGGCTTTATTGAGAGGCAACAAAGCCACAAACAAGCACAACAAAGCAATCCTCAGGCTAAGAGCCACCTGCAAATCCAAGGCTAGGTAAATGCCAAAGCTGTCAGTAAAAGCTAATGGTTTAACAGAAACAGCTTTAATATAAGCACAGACCTCTGCAATGTGAGAAAAAGGACCATTGCGGGTGCACTGTCCCAGAAAACATTATAGCCCTGCTGAATCAGTTTGTACTCCAGAAATCAGTACTGAAAAATAGTTGGATTGTAGCACACAAGCTTAGGGCATCATCGGTTTCTAAATTACTCAGCTCCCTTAATATCCCCATATGCACCAGAGCAGGTCAGAATTGAGTCATGGCAAGACTAAATTGTACATTGCAAATTTCTGCAGAAGCATGAAATGGCTATTGATCCGTGTACGTGCTTCTGTTTTCCTCAGCATCTTTCTAATAGAGGAAGTTAATTATCCTCCGGGACTCTATTCATTTTTACACATTCAAGATACTTAAAAATGAGCTAATGTGAAGGTTTGTTGAGTTTCACATACAGAAAGTTTTACCACACTGCGTTAAGGGAAGGAAACTAAACGTGCTCTCAAATCATGTGTCCGAGATTTTAGCACCCAATTATGGACCACTCTGTAGACAAAGCGCTTTGTTCATTTTTCTCCTTTTATCTGTGAGGCAGAGATAGTCAACATCAAATTCACAACTGGCCTCCATCTGCACTCAGTGCCCATTGTCATCACCGTGCATTTTCTGCAGATTATGAGAACACAATGCCTCTTGACCCAGTTAGGCCACAATGTGGGAATGCTGCTCCATGCTGGCTCTGACATTTAAAATCACAATTCTCGTTGTCAAAGGATCTGAACCATGACACAGCCCCTTAAATGAATGGTCAAAACAATCTCTTCTCCCCTGGCATTTTGCTTCTCTAGATAAACAAGGCTAACCAAGAAAAAAAGCAAAAAACAACTTAACCTCATTTATAAGTCAGGAGAATACAAATAGTTATATTTGCAGCATGCTTTAGAGCAATCAGTGGCTTTGTAAACTTACAAATAATAATGCAAAGGGGGGAAATTCTTTCAGTGATTAAATATTAGTCATAAACATTTGCAATCCTGATATATATATATA
>JBAMHX010000009.1:6786173-6810258 GCA_037177515.1 Pseudomugil tenellus | reverse complement strand
ATTGATTCTGCACACCCTGTATTTATATAAGTAAACTCAAAACCAAGTTATTTACAGTTAATAAAATCATTGCATGTCTCTAGAAGTAAACAATGTATTTGAAAAACATATAGCATTGCTTTTTACAGGGGTCAAAACACTTACATTTAACTTTAAACGGGATTTGGGCATTTGTCTGTGACAGTTATACATCCCTGAGGGTAAATTAATAGGAATAAATAATTAAAGGTGAGGTAATGATTAAGTACTGGTCCCTGAGGAAGTACAGGGTAGGATGTTTCCCTTTGCATGAAAGGGAAAACATTAAGCCAGACACAATGAGTTGGTATTTAAGAAGTAATAGTCAAGTAGTTAATATGACATGGCATTACAAGAATATGAAATTGCAAAACTCTAACATCCTTACTGGTTTTAAAAAAAGTCAGTATTCAATTACCAGTACATCAGTAACTAATAGGAAGCCTGCAACAGACTGGTGAGCTGTCCAGGATCTACCTGCTTCTCACCTGATTGCTGGGATTGGCTTCAGTTTCCTCGCAACCTTGAATTGGATGAAGCAGCGTGAAAAATATAGGAAATATGGGAAAATATGGGAATTACTAGGAAACAGGTTTCTGACAACTGCAAGCTCACCAGTTCAGAAACCTAGAATTCACCTGGAGAATTTGTCATTTTCCTGATAACTGACTAGCAAGCCCACCGGCTGGAGTGTGTTCACCAATAAGTACTGGTTAACATTAACTTCTAATTAGTTCCTTAGTAACTAAGCAAATGTTGTGTTACCTTCTTTAAAGCAACAAATATTCTGTTTACATATTGTCTTTAGTCTACATAGTTTATTTCTTAAATCTTCCTAATGAAGATGATGCAGATCTGTTTGTTCTGAAATCATACGGACAGTTTTTTCAAACTATAAAACCATCCAAATTAATTAAAAAAAAGAATTCAACTATTGGATTCTAAATACATGCAGTTCCATTAAAGGTGGAATTTATTCTTTTGCTTTTACCATAAAACACTCTAGTAGGACTGCATAATAATTGGGAAGGTTAGTTTATGATTCATTTGGATTTGAAACGGTAAAAGCATCAGTGTATGATTATGTATGACAGTGTGTGACATTCCAGTTAAATTCTTTTATGTACAGCTAATGGGAATGTAGTCCTCATTAATATACATGAGATCTGCACCATTTAAGTTTTCATATATCGCATCACAACATTTAACAATATTGAATGCAGCATGTTTTTCTAACATTATGCAGCCCATCCTGACTTTTTTTAACCACATCACAGGGTTTTATGCTTCAGCTCATTCCATTTCATATAAAATAATGGATCAGGGCCAAGTCTCAGCTTGCAGGTCTACATCAATATCGACAGTCATGTGGGGGATACAGATTTTTTTTTAAATACATAGTGCCCGAACTGCAAATGGTTTAAGAACAGTGGACACTTGGCTGCTTTCCAATTTCTGCAGACTGAGGCCAGAAGTCCCACAAGTTACAGCTGAGTTTCTGCAGTAAACTGCAGACATCTGAAAGGATATCACAAAATGTCCGCTGATATTGAGATCAGCTGCAAAGCATTTCGGAGTAAATATTAAATCAAATTTATGACTTCTTGCATCTGTGTGGTTATTCCTGAGCCAATAATTGTATAAAAGGGGCAACACTTCCACACAGCAACTCAGCTTAAACTGTAGCATCCCCTACTGCACAAAGAACAAAATGAAACCGGCGCAACCAGACATTCCCATTTAAATTTTATAGAAAACAAGATTGGCAGGAACACAATTACAATTACATTTGTTTTATTTGTGCATCGGTGCAAATAGGGAATGCTTTACAAATGTCAGCGTAAAAAAACAATTAACCATTTTATGAGTAAGAAAACTGCTCTGCGTTAACTGAAAAATGCTGCATCTCATTCAGCACTGATGGTGGGGGGATGTGGTCCGTAAGAGCGACGCCGCATGTCTTGTAGAGGGAGTTTTAATATCTTGATGTGATCTGTAAGGTGAAAAAAGGAGCAGCAGTGTTTGGATTAGTGACGTTCAAGTTATGAAAGTATTGATTCAGAGGCAGAAAGAAGCACTCCAGACAGGCAGCTTATGACATCCTGTCTGGAGCTCCTCTAAGAACAGCGTTATAAGCCAGCAACAATAAAAAAGAAGACTAAAAGCACTCTAAAGGACAAAAGGCATGACACCTCGATGTCTGGTTATTTTCCACATGAAAGAAACATTTTTTGCTGTCTTTAAAAGAAACTACATCATTTCCATGAACTGACTGGTGTATAATTTTCATGTGCTGCAAGGTGGACATGAATGCTGAGAGCTGCAGCAGAAACAAAGTGGGAAAAAAATCATGTTGGTCCTGAAGAACTAATTTAGTAAAATCGAACCGCATCCAGTACAAAGCGGAACATCTGCTTTCAATAATTCAAGTGAAACACAAGAGTAAATGATACACCTTGTGAAATTCAAGAGATGTACATCTGATTCAGCCGATGAAGTTCATCACAACAAGATGGAGGACGGTGTGAGCGAACAGGAAGTCAGCAAAGGCTCTCTCTGGGGAGATGGACAAGAAGTCTCCTTTGTTCTGAGGGTTGATCTGGATGCGAAGACACACTGAAAAACACAAAGAATTCACCGTTGCTTCATCTTGATGACAAAAATTCTCAGACTTGAGGTAAACATTTACAAGTTAAACATTTTAGATGTTTGTTTTGTACACAATTACTATTTCATGCAAACCTTAGCACATCCCATCAGAATGTAAAGTGCTCCACTGCAAATATTTTATTATAGTATATAAATTTTATACATTTTATTTATTATGACTAATAAACTTTTTTCTTCATCTGCTGGTACAATGAGTCTCTCCTCCCATGGTGCATCCCAGTTCCAGCCTCAAGGATTATGGCCGACAGCATTCGTCTTGTTCGGTTCTGCATTCTCAATAAGATTGGCTTATTTACACATGAACCACTTCTGTACCAGCTGCAGCCTCTGGCTGGACACTCTCCAGACCTCAGTGGATCCAAGCAAGCAGAACAAGGATTACTGTGGTCAGCTGCGCTCCAAGCTGACATCTACTGACTGGAGAAACAGCAGAAAGATTTCAGGACAGCCTAAACCGCACGACCAGTGTGCGGTTTAGGCTGTCCTGAAATCGCACACTGGTCAACCAGCAGTTTGGAGGAAAACAACAAGACCGGGATCAAGTGGGAGCAGCAAGTGTACTTTTAAAATACACTGATTCATATAAATAATATTGACTATTACTTTCTTAATCCTTCCTGGGAAATGAGGATCTGCATTTTAGTCGTCTTGAGTAGATTAGCTAGAGAGCAGTGGGGTGGTTGAGGAATAAATTAAAGAATAAATCACTGTACAGTGAAATTATTAATCAATCACAAAGTTACTCTTCTCTATAAATAAAATAAGGTTCCCCATTATTGTAGTAAAAGCGACCCACCCAATAAATATGTTGTTCTGGTTGAGGCTACCCAATCACACTGGCACATAATTAGTTTTGGAAAATAAATAAGAAGGACATGCATATCAGTGAAGATTCATTATGAAGATGATCCAGTTACAGGCTTATATAAATGATACTGAAACTGTAAATGATCAATATATTTTACATATAACTTTAAAGTAGTTTACTAGCCCAACTAGTCCATATTCTCTGATGAAGCTTAGACCTTCAACTCTTCAATTTTAAGTTGAAAAAAAAAAAGAAAAACACATTTTTACAAAAATTAACCAGCAAATTTGGACAAAAATTACACATCAAACCCAGATCACATTTACGGCACATGTATGCAGAGTGAATCGCTGTTCCCCAAATCCAACTATGATAACCAATCTATCCAAAACTAATCAAACATGAATTATGATATATATTCCTGACAGGGGAATCTTGCAATTTTCTCATTTTTTTCCTCTGCTTCACGTTATTTGAACGCAATTAATTATGAAGTTAACATTCCAAAAGACTGGATGAGATGAATGAGGCTAAGATGACGCGTTGACATTCTTAATAATATTCAGAATTATCATTTTATTACAAAGTAATACTTATCTAAATGGTGCAAATACTTTCAGGCAAAGTTGCAAAACAGGATGCCTATTAAATCAAGTGTTTCTATGCTGCATTTGTTCTTCCTGCTTAAGAGTTCAACCAACTTTAAAACCCTTTTATTCTGCCATCATTCACAGCAACCAATAGCTATTTTTCTGAATTATACTGGTGCAAGTGCACATTAAACGGTCTTCAACATTTTCAAAACCATACTCAGCATTTATTTTAGGAGTACAAGTTGGTGATTTTTAATATTTTAATTAAACAAGTCCAATGATTCAACTCCATGTACTGATCCAACGCGTTTAATAATAGTTACACATTTTCATTACACGTCATTGCTTGTTTTAGCTTGGTTAGCTAGCTTGCGTCTGCACGCGGGTTCAATAGCTAGTGCAGTTACAGAATGAAAACTTTTACCTAAAAAAATAACACATAATTGTCATGAGAGACATTTAACAATTAATTGGATTTTACCTGCGAGAATGAAACAGCCCACACATGAGATAAAGCCCGACAAAAAGCTATTGAATGGGAAGGTACCAACGAGTACACAGTAAAGGAACTGAAGCGCTCCCGTTAGCAAGATATAAAGCAAGTATGCATCCACCACTTTCAGCTTAGTGGGTGTTGTAGTGGTGTATTCCTCCAGAAACCGAGAAATAACCGACAGGACTGAGGTCGACATGATTCAATTTTCTTTTACCAAACAGGCGAGTTTTGCACGGCTTCTCTTCCTCACTCGAATGTGTGACGTGTCCTCATTAACCGGAAGCGGACATGGTGTTACACAGAAAATATTCCGACTACCAAGGCCGGAGGCTTCTCTTTCGTAATATTTAAAAGGCTCTGGCATCCATCTCCTATCAAGAACATAGAGTGGTAAATGAAACGAAGATAGCTTGCTCTGTACACATTTTGAGATGCAACTGTCCTGATATTATTTTCACTTATTTTGTGCTAAAAAGATTATTCTGGTGTGGAATCGTCAAAAACTACATTTGATTATTTGTTCATCTATTCTAAGATTCATACTAACATTTTTCTTATAATAATATACAGAAGAGCACAGTAATGGTGTCTTTAGTAGGGACGATCTTTGTGTCTGTCAGGTGACGTAGGAATGCACGGGTTACAAAACATGCGAAACTAGCATAGGGGGTTTAATATTCCTAAGCAGGTACAGAATAGTGTGTTGTCACACTGGTTAAATCTGAATGTAGTGACCGGGATATGCCAGCTAATGGATCCTGCTACAACCTCAACTCCAATGCAAAACGACTGTGAAACAGAGTGAGTAGTTTAGCCTCGCACATCTCTCCTCAGGATCATCTTTGTTTACATCTTATTCAGTGTTCAACTTTAAAAGGACCTACATGTGCAAAGACATATATTAGCATGTGTGTAGAGTAGAATTTAACTACATTTTTGTAATTGTACTTGAATTAATTTTATAGTTTATGCCTTAAACGTCCATGTTCTCATTGTCTCTATGTATATATATTACTCTTTGGTGTAAAATCTATTTAGTTTTAACATGTGGAAAGATAGTCATTACATTTACAGTGATTTAATGTAAAACTGTATCACTTATCTAAATGGAACAAGAAAAAGACACAAATAGAATAAAGTTACAGCAGACATAACCTATCACTGACTTCCTGTGTTATGTAACACTATCAAGGTAATGCTAAAAAAAAAAAAAAAAAGCAGCCCCCACTGGAGTGGTAATAGTGAATAAACCAGACTGCCCTGATTCCACAAAGTAGGTATTTTATAATTGTCACTGACTGAATAGAAAAGAAGCAGTGGTGAGTGGCTAATCTACATGACTCAGCAAACTTTAGCTGCATCATTATTGAGGTGATAGGTGACAACCTGTACCTGGTTGACAAAAGGCAGAGGAACCAATGTGACAAAAGTCCATTTCAACCAACAGACAAACTGAAGTGAGCCAAGTTTAGCTTCATTTACCAGCTTTATTTTTGTTTCAGGTTGGAAACTAAAAGAATTGGGTAAGAAACAGATCGCAGTTTTATGTGGTGATTAGCAATAACAGGTTATGGTTAAGCATAATATGCACTAATACCTTCATTTCTTGTTAGGGTGTGGACCTTGTCTTATATTTACAGCATGATGGCTATGAAATGTGACTCTTGGCTTTGTAAACTTTGTTTGCGGTGCATGCAAATAGTAATGCACCTTGAACTTGTTCCACCAAAAATGGTCTCATTCATTCTGTACAGAACATCTACACACTCGCCTATCTCTTCACTCCTGACATGCTGCTCTTTCCATGTCGCATTTGGTTAGGTCAAGTTCAATCTGGAGCTGGTGGCCCTCCTGGCGCCCAACATCCATGTCCCTTTTGAAGACTGCAGAGTCCAAGATTCTCGCATGTAAGATGGCTTTAACATGCACTATGCTGGACGTTGCATAACTCATTTAGAGCTCCTTTAGAAATGGTGTTTACACCTCCATTACTCCTCATAACAGGTATTCAGAATGACCTGTGGGCCAGGTTTGTGACCCTTCCAAACCAGAACCGAATATGGACTCTAACCCTCACAAACAAGACGGTCCGTAAACCTACAGAAGAAGGTACAAACCTATTTCCCACATTTATTTCTTTACTCTGAGACAATAAGTGTGACTTTTAGATTATGTTTTGTATTGTCAGTGCGCCCGAGCCCCATGTCTGTCCTGTTCTTTCTTTCCTCCAGCACATAAGACTCCCCTGGTAATGGTCCATGGCTTTGGAGGAGGAGTTGGGCTGTGGATCAGGAACCTGGATGCGCTGAGCCACTCACGGCCCGTATACGCCTTCGACCTCCTAGGTTTTGGCAGAAGTTCCAGACCTTCTTTCCCCTCAGATGCTACCAAGGCGGAGGAGCAGTTTGTTGACTCTATTGAACAATGGAGGGAATCTGTAGGTCTGGAGAACATGATTCTACTGGGACACAGCCTTGGGGGCTACCTGGCTACCTCTTATGCTATCCAGTACCCCTCTAGGTAAATGCTGCACAAAACAATAGAAAACACGCATGCAGAACCTGTAGCATGATGGTGGGTTTCATTGTACATCCTTCTTAAGCTCATGTTGGATTGGAGCTGCCACACAGATGATCCAAAACATTTAGTTTATGGTTCTTCAGTCATTCTTTGGTGGCTAATCTCATTTTCTTGAGATCTATCTGGAGCTGGTTTCAGCTGCCATAGTACACCCTGAAAAAGCTGCCTGTGCTTTGCAGGGTTGAAGATGCAATGAGAACCATGATGACGCAACAAAACACCAAACCATGAAACATTTATCGCGATGTTTCACACATAAACATTAATCTCATCAAATATCTCTTCTCAGCTAGTTTTATTTTTTTGTCCAAAGCTGAGAAATAAGAGTTTGATATTTTCAAGCTTTTTTAAACAAAGCATTGGGTCCTAATAGATTACAAGTGACAGCCCGCTTACACGCTGTTGCTGTCATGTTAAATAAAACCATATTACTCAACAGATACCAACAAGTTAAATGCAAATCCTACACATTTATCTTTAATACTTATGGAGACATGTAACATTTGTTGTTTTTCCCTGTAAATGCATTAACTTTGGTGTTTTGGACATATTTGCATAAGTGTGTCCTCTAAATAAGACCTTATGAGAGTATGTTCATAGAATTGTAGCACATTTGTAAAGCTTTAAGCACCACTGTACAATTTGTCATGTTAAGTATTTAGGAGGTCTAAAAGCAACATGGTTAAACACTGATGATGTTGAAGGAAAAGTTGCTGCAATGCCTGTGAGTAATAATTATGGATCTGCCTTTAGCAGCTGGAAAGTTTAGCTTATCTTTGCATACAGAGCAAAATGCAAGCATTTAACCAACAAAATACAGTTTCAGTTAGTGCCTCAGGATGTGCCTTTAGAGTGTTTTTATTATTTTATGTCAGCCAATTTTCATGGTAAACTGAATTTTCTCATGTAGGCCGAAGCTTCATTTTCCATATTGACGTGGAGTTTGTTTCATGAGAATAAAATAAGTTTGTTTCCTTCAATTAAGAATTATATCTGCATTAATCAACATTGTTATTTCAGCATTTGACAAAAAGACTACAGCGTGTAAAGTGAAATACTGCACATAAGTCATGCTTTCTTTCTAATTGCATTAGTTGCACAATCTCTGAGTGGAAGTGACTTGGTTTCAGTGGCAGCATGCAGCTATTTAAGCCTTAATGCTATGATTTAACTGATGTGATAATAATAAATAGTAAAATGTTTAAATTTGTTGGGTATAGCAGCTCTACTGCATTTGTATTCAAAGCATTAAACGGAAGAGTACGGCCTTACAGATGTTATGCTTTATGTTTAGATTACACATCTATAATAAATATGTTTAGATTAACTAGGAGTAAATTTGAATATGCTAGTCCAAATAATACTGTACTTAAAATGTACTTAAATGTACTTAAAATGTACCTCCCTGCACTGAGGTTTTGCTGTTGTGTTGACATGTTGTAGCATTTTGCTGCCACTTGGGGGCGGTATCGTGCATATGTGGAGCAATTTGCGTCGCGGCTGTTCTTGTGTTGGTGCTGCTGGTGCTTTAGCTTTGCTCTGCGATGGGAAAAACGGGTCAAAGTGGCAATTATCTGCTTTATGACAGAATGAAAAGTTCTAGATGAAACTGATGTTCTACCGGAATCAAAATCTGAGCTTTTCATCTGTGCTTCATTCATATTTGTGCCAAGGAGGTTATGTTTTTGCCCACAAAAACTACTGGACAGATGTTCTCTTTTTCTGACAATGGGTTTTGGGCTAACTTTTGGTTCCTTTTAGTTCCTTCAAGATCACTCCAAAAATGTATTTAAATGGTTAATCTCTGGAGTGATCTTGAGGGAACTGTGGACACAGGAACTTTTAAGGCTACTTTGAAATACAGATGATTCGGAAAAGTTCTGCGCTCTCTGAGTGTCTCTCTAGTGGTTTCTGGTATTTTGTGCTTTGTAGCCTTTTGTTATGAAATTGCTTGAAGTTAGTAGCTCCTGGTTTCAGCTAGCTTTCAGCCAATCAGCCTTTAACTCAAATACAATGTCATTTCCAAGGGGCCATGCATTGTTAGATGTTTTGAACGCTGCGTATCTGGTCGTCTGTATTGAAAATAATTATGTATTGAGACGGATTATAAAACAATTATTAGTCTCCACTTAAGCATCATCTGACAAAATGAGCTTTCTTAGGCTATATTTACTGGAGGTGTAGCAACCCATTTGTCCCCATAGATATATTAATTAAATGCTAAAAGAGCCAAAAGTATCAATACAGACTGAAAATACAAATGAAACATTTATAGGCCTACAGTAATTATTTGATAGACACGCTTAAGAGAAAACTTGCAAAATCGTTTTTCATTTTCTTTGTTTGAACAACCAACACTTTATTTAGCTGATTTCAACACCCACAGGAGTGTAATTTTGATTAAGTTAGACTGAACCACAATACATGTAAATGTACTGATGATTATTTAGAGAAGAGGAGAACAGTTCAGAAAGTTGTTCTTTTAAAACAACTTGGGTCCAGAGAAAAATTACTGAAAAGCAGCACCTTTTCTACAAGCTAGCTGCTAGCAGATTTTCTTTGGTGATGTATTGTGCTGTCATCTTGTAGGGTGTCACACCTTATCCTGGTGGATCCATGGGGCTTCCCTGAGCGACTCGAAACAAAAACCGAGGAGAATCAGAACTCAGAGATGCCGCTAAAGCCGTCCATTCCCCGCTGGGTGAAAGTTCTTGCATCGGTTGTTTCCCTCTTCAACCCTCTGGCTGTCATCAGAGCAGCAGGACCATGGGGTAAGAAGAGGACCTCAATCTGATGTTGGAATATGTCATATTGTATGATTCTCCCATCATCAATGCTCTCCCATGATAACTGATTCAGGTCCAGGCTTGGTGAACAGATTTCGCCCTGATTTCAAAAGAAAATTTGAAGATCTGTTTGATGACAACACTATGACGCAGTACATCTACCACTGTAACGCTCAGAATCCGAGGTATGTCCAGGAAAATCCGACCGCATATCCACAAATCTCATTTCTGACAGTGAAAAAAGCTGATTTTTCATTCCATTTTTTTTATTTCCCATCTCTCTCCCAGTGGAGAAGTGGGTTTCCGAGCCATGTCAGAGACCCTGGGCTGGGCTAAGAGGCCTATGCTGCAGCGGGTCCATCTGCTGCCTCCAAATATGCCTGTCACTATGCTGTACGGAGCCCAGTCCTGGGTCAGCAGCTCATCTGGGGACAGAATGGCTGAAATCAGGAAACACATCAACACCAAAGTGCTGGTGAGGGTAATCAAAGACAAAGAATTTTATAAAGTTGTGACTCTGTTGAGCTTTAAATTTTTATCTTTAAATTCAGTTTAATTGAAACAGAAATCTAAGCTGGGCCATAGATAACCTATACATAACACTTAGCATGGATAATGATTATTTTTATTTCCTTCTTTGTTCATTTTGCAGCTGATAAATAAAGCTTCCCATCATGTGTACGCCGATCAGCCAGACGAATTCAACAGAGTGGTGAACAATATTTGTAAATCCGTAAACTGAAGATGCTCTACAAGAACTCACTGTTTTGTAAAAAGCAACTATTTGTGACAAATGCGACATCATGTGTTTGAATTTAATTGTTGTTCATTATGCTTTAGTGAAGCTTTTTACTCATATTTTCGTTAGTTTATTTGTATAATAAGTAAAATATATTTATCTGCATAATGGATTCTGTAAACGTACATAGCAGCCAAACTATCATTTTCAGTGCAAAATTAATTTCACTTGATGAACTACCCTTTTTTATGATGTAGTAGTGTCTGGTTTTACACTTCAGCATGTGCCTGGCACAATATGTTTCTTTGCCTCTGGTGTGTGTTCAGCTTATCTGTATTTTATATGTTAAAACAAATAAAAGTGTCTTATTTGCCAGACCTATTGGTACTTGCAATGCAGATCAACCAGCAGGGGTCAGTAACTACTGGTATTTTTATTGCTTTTCCTAGTCGGTGCACATATGTTGGTACTGATGTCAAATCAAAACTTTGCATAGTATTAGCATAAAAAACCCAAAACTGTTCAACATGTTTAACTTTTAACATACATTTTCCCAGTTTAGATTAAATTTATGACATATTTGTAAATTAAAGTTTACTCTGTAGAATGTTATTAGAAACTAGGAGTACCCAGAGTAAAAACCTCTACTAAGCTGTCATCTTTTGTTGTTTTTTCCAGGGATTTTTGACATTATTTTAGTTAGTAACAATTTTTCCAGTAAACCTTCTATCTCCCTATAACTAAAAAAACATTTAATAATTCCTGCATGCAGGGATTGATATGGTTTATCCCTCAAAGTCTAATCACAAGTCCCTTATTCCATTTGAGATTTTCTGAAAATTTAATTAAACCCATTTCATAACATGCTGCTAACAGACAGACAGAGAAACCAACGCTACAAAATATATAAACTCTGCCTTAGTGGGGGGAAAAATCAACATGTACTACTACAAATAACAATTATGCCTTTAAATAAAGATGCTTTTGAAGCACAACATCAAATCAAATAAAAAATAAAGTGCAGAAGAGAGAATGAAGTTATATGGAGTAGTTTGTCTTTAAAAAAATTGAAGAGAGTTGATATTTATGTGAAGTACAGAAGTGTCCCCGTGCTGTAGAGCAGATTAGCTGAAAGCCCAGAAACTGGAAAAAAAAACGAGGATGATTCGAAGGGTGGAATGTTGATCTGGTCCAAGTCAGAAAAATATGGAGGGAAAAGATGGCGGATGCCTGTCAATGTATACGAAAAGATTTTGAAGTCAATAGGACTTCTAACAGAAAATCAGTAAAGTAAATTTGTTGGATGGAGGGGGTTCTGGTAATACAAATGGCTGAGTTTCGGACAAGTTGAAGTTTGAACATGGACTTTTCAGTAAGACTGAGCAAGAGTGTTTTGCAGTTATCAATTCAGGAGGGGACAAGGCTCTGCACAAGAATGGTGGTAGTGGAATAACGGATGGAGAAGAGCAATTAGGATTAGATGGTACAGCCAAATATATGATGCAGCCAGACAAAAAGCATGGACTAAAAAGAAGGTTTTAAAACAGAGAAAGCTGATTTACAAATGGCTTTTTTTCCTTCAGTAGTCCCTGAGCGTTTTTGTTAAAGTGATGTTTTCTTTACATAAAGAAAAATCTATAAAAGAATAAATAAAAAAAAATACTAAATATCATTGAATTCAATTATACTAAATATCATTTAATCAGAAGTTTTCAATCCAGTAGTTCCAGCTGTTATTAATCTCTAAATATAATTTGTGCATTAAGAAAATTATTAATCATACAAATAAAGCTTCATTGAATGAGTACAAAAGCCAAAAGACACTTTTTTCTAGTTTTGTTAAGCTTATCAGTTTATCAAACAATCTTTTAGCATAACTTTTAGCATCCACTAGCTATCTGCATATTGTTTATTTGTCTGTTAAACACTAATCTGCTTCTATATAAAATACATTTGTTTCCTCTTTATTGGAAAAGTTAAATGAAAAAATATATAACTTGGAAAAAATATATATTTTATCTTTAGAATGGTAATGAATGAAACCAGTCTTTGTTTGAAATAAAAAAGAAAAAATAAGCTAAAAAACAAATAAAAGGATACTTGATAATAACAAAGAAAAATAATAAATATATATATAATAGAAAAAGTAATAACACTGAATTAAATTAAAACAAGGTAAAATAACAGTATATAAAATATATTAACATCAAATAAAATTTTGTTACAGCTAAGCTAAAAAGTGTGTCTTGAGCATGTGGAAGTCACAAAAGTTGCAGTTCACCCCTCACTGCCAAAGGACTGGCTGCAATAGAGTCCAATGCCCATAGACTCCCATTTTAAAATAGCTGAAATAAACATGTTTAGAGAGTGGCTCCAAAAGCTTTTATTGGTTTAATAGGTCAAATTTACCGTCATGACAACTTTTTCCTAATGCCTCTGTTTCGATGTTATTTTCATCTTAAATTTAAAGGTGTGTCCTTTTTATTGATATGTGTCAGAAGGGCTATTAGCGCTATCACTGGTTACAGCTGCGTACTTCCTGTTGGCCCCACCGTGACGCAGCCCTCTCAGCTCTACCTTTTGTTCCATTTTTGGATTTTCCGGTAATGACAAAACACCAAGATGGCGACGGTAGGACCCGCCTATGGGCTTCAAATCTGCTCTTAAGAAACCTATGGGTCACGTGACGTACGTCCTGTCCAGTAATTATATACAGTCTAAGGTCTTGAGCCTCTTTATAAAAACACCAACAATCTCTGCGGCCCTGAGGCTTAGTAGCAGCTGTTAATAATAATAATAATAATGGATGCCATGCTGTATGTTATAATTCTGACCTTAGCAACAACTAAAAGGAGGATCTCAGGGTCTGTGAGGGCTAATAATTCAATTAGATCAGATAAATAAGAAGGCCCTAGACAATTCACTCATTCATTCATCTTACATACCACTCAATTCTTTTCAGGGTCGTGGGGAGTTGATTGCAGACACGCCTGAGTGCTGCAGGGCTGATCTCTCCCCCATTGCAATGAGAAAAGCTCCACTCCGAGTTCAACTTGTCTTATTATTTTGATAGAGAAAAAAACCAACAGAGTCTATTCCAGCAAAGAGCAGTCAAGAGGCAAGGTGCATTATGAATGATAGTCAGTCCATTATAGAAACTAAGCCATTTATAAGCCATTAAAAGAATGTAGTAAATTTGAAACAGGTGTAATGTGTTCCCTCCTTCTGGTCCTCACCAGAACTTGTGTTACTGAAATCTGAAGTAATTGTAAGTTTGAAAGAGACTTTTTGGGATGACCAGAGCAGGGGATTACAATAATGTTGTCATGTTCATGCTGAATGCTTCTATACCATACATGAGTTTATTTCTAAAATAAAGGTAAAATGATATTTCCTGGATGTAAGTCATCAATAGACATGGCAATGTAAAGATGTGTATCATCAGCATAGATGTCAAATCTCCTGATGACACTCCCAAGTGGTAACAAATACTGTAAAGATAAAAGGCACTGGACCTACAATTTACTCTTGGGGAACCCCATATTTTACTTGATATTTTCTTGAGGAGCATGTATCTTACATCAAAATTGTCAATTTGTGAGATAAGAACAATTTGCTGATATAAAATGGTTCAACTTTTAATGTCTTTTTTTCAGGCTAAGCAAAGCCTTCAATGACTGAAAAAAAAGATAAAAAGTTAGCAGAAGCCAAGTTCTCTTTGCAAGCTTCACGGAGCATAACGTATGTCTGCTTTCTTACTGGTTCAGGCCATAAAATAGTGAGCTTATAGAAACTAAGCTCATTCATTACTTTCACTGTGAGGCTAGTAAGGACAAGGATGAGCGTAACATTTCCCTCCTGAAAAGAGTTCTTACAGGAACCCCCAAAGCCCCTCTGTGTTGAGCCTTTGTTGAGCCTTCAAACCAGCCAGACAAGCAGGGATGAATGAAAGGAAACAAGTTTAAAGGGCAGCAGCTGAAGGGCAACAGGACACTTTTAGTCAGCCACCAAAAGAAGAAACCAACCACTAAAGCTTATATTCCACTACAGACAAAAAGACAAGTTGGACCTTGTCAAAAGCTGACTTGAGTATATATGTATTCTTTATTATTGGATCGATCATCTATAGTTTAGCAGCCTTTACATTCAAATATACAGTATTAGAGTGAGAACAAAAAGATTTTTGCAGTAGAAGTATAATAAACTTGGAATACGTATGGAAAGCAGTATGTACATTAAGACAGAACCCTATTATATGTTTTTGTCACATTTTCACATTAATTTTTTTCACCCAAGTAAACCCTTGTTGAAGTGAGTCTATTGTCACCAAATGCAGAAGAATGTAAGTAGATGTTTTCATGGTACACTAAGTGCATGATTCATTGAGTATTAGTAATACTCTGATGATGCATCAATTTCCAAATCAAATATGAAAAGGGACAGTGTTAAATCAGTCCAGTATTCTTGCATTAGATAATGCAATCATAGTCTAATGTGAATAAAGCAGCTGTACAAACATCAGTCATCTTTAATGACGACATTCTACTAAGCTTTACCTGCCTCATCTTGCACCCCGGAGATTTGCCCTCGTTCAAACAGTGGGCCACAATTTTGTGCTTTAAAACTCTAAGATTACAGAAATAGGAAGTTACACTTTTTTACACCAAAGTAGTCTCATAGAATAAAGTGATTTGTGGGTAGTTTTCAGTTAGTTTTATTAATGACAAAACACAGATACAAAACTTTCCAGGTAGATAAGGTAGATAAATACTGTAATGGCTATACATTGTTTCCTTCACATTGAATGTCAAGTGCTTACAGTTAAGCAGACAAGAACCAGAGAAAGCTAAGGTGAATAAATGCCACTGTGGTCTCTGCATATGTTGCAGGATAACTGCAACTTACAGCAATGCTGTTGTCAGTGTTATTGAACACACATGGTGGAGAAACACAAGAATATCATGAATGGTGTTCGGGGACAATTTTGGGCACAAAGTTTTTGCTTTTCCTTCCTCTGTATAAAGCCATGTGAGGTTCATTTTGTCTGTTCTTTTCACATTATGACAAGTTAAGTGAATAATATACATACACTATTTACATTATCACAAAATGGCCCAACTTTCTACCTTCACACGTTTTCCTCAGTCTCTTGAATTGTGCTTGTGTTGATGTAATGAATTTACAACTTCAGTACATGAATATATATTAATTAAAATATTTTGGTACATACATTAACTGTAAATCCCGCATCACACTTTACTACAGCAGGTATAAAAAAGTGAGTCAAAATGTTTCAAAAGAGTGTCAAAATTTAAAAAGAGAATAGCACTTGTGTAATAATACTTGGTAATATTAATGTTGTTAATTGCCTCTTTGTGACTTTAAAATACCAAATAAAAAATTTAACAGAAGTACAAAATAGAAAAAAAAAACATTTAGGATACAGGGACTTGGCACACTAGGTATGAAGTATAATTCATATGAGATAAAGGTAAAAAAGGTTATTAGAGGACCATGGTGTTGGCGTTCACTTTTATTGGTCATGAACAAAAATTTCAACCACACCATGCACTTGTGTGAGCTGTTTACAGTCGAGAGTGGCCACCAGCTTCCTGGGTCCTGGCTGATTGGGGATGAAGTGTTCTGTCAGTGTCACTGTCGAGTGACCACCAACATCACTGAAAGGGAAAATGAGGGGAGAAATGTTAGTCTACAGGAGGAGAAAATGTGTAGGGAAGAGGTAAGGGGATGTAAAGGGAAGAGTCCTTACCCGACGACCACTTCGTGACCCTTCTGAAGACCCAGGCCTTCCACTCTGAACACAACCTGCTTGAGAGTTCGTGGTAACGGGTTAGTGAAAGTAATCTTGGCTGCCATTTCCTTACCGACCACAGCTTCGCCCACAGGCTGCAAGACAGTAAAACCATTAGTGGTTAAAGAAACAGTGGTGATGGTGGGGTGAACAGACATGTTCAAATTCTATCTAAAACCCTACCGTGATGTTGAGGTCAGGTGTACGGAGCCTGAAAGTTGTCTGGTTGGCCAACACTTGATTGGTTTCATCGACTCTTCCAGATAATGTTAGCATCAGTGCTGCCTGATCCACCAGTTGGCCCTGGTACTGTTGGTACGGCAGGACCCATTCAATGATCTTTTCTGTGTACAGAGTTAAAGCCAAAAAGTTTCCAACATATCCTGATAAACAGATATTAGATTAAAAGATTTTCTTTTTTTCTGTATGGTAACCATGAAGCCAAAACAAGCATAAGGTTATCTAAGGATGTAGCATACAAATGCACATGGCCATAGTTTAATAGTCTTTCACAGATTAGCAATAAAAACACCCCAAATTGTTTTGTATACAAACCATAAAGATTAATTTTAAAACAAACCTCTGTTGACAAATGCCAAGATGAAGTCATGAGCAATAAAATGTGCAATTTCTTCACTGATTTAACTTTTTCCTATCAGCTTTGCTGTTGTAGTTAGTAGCTAATGCTAGCTTGTTTTAGCTAACTTGAAAAAATACTTGTTGGAAACCCAACGTCAAGTTAAAATGTGTTTATCACCCTCAAGTGTGGACTCTACTATGGAAATTTCTATTAAATGTAAACTATGTCAAAATAGTAAATAATATCAAAATAAGTACTTCACAGACAATAATATTATTGCTTGAGCCAATTTCAACTTTGAATGATGTTTATGCCTGAGCTAAATGGCTATAGAGTGTTCTTGGTTTTCAGTCATTTAAGCAAAACCCCATCTATTTTAACATTCATTTTCTATATGGTATAGTCTACTTCCAGGTCACACTGAATTTAAAGCCTCTCCCAGCAATTAGCCACAAGAGGCAGGGAATTTTGCAGTTTTTTTTTTTTTTTATCTTTTGCAACTCCCATTAACACCATACAGGGTATTATTACAAAAGGTCTTTGCATACTTCTCCTAAATAGAGCCACTTACATATTCTTTGTTGAAATTTTCCAAAACTGTAACAGGTTATGTACAAAAATTTGTGATTGAATTTGAGATGCAACATAAGCTATTTATTTCAGCATAAATCACCTTCATTAGGCAACAACTCCACAGGTATTTCATCCTTCTTGATAGCATTCTTCAGCACACCAGTGTAGTACATGACAGCCACCTGGCTGTGCAGAGTTGTCTGACGTGGTTGTGCGCTCAGGTTCTTTACTATAATGCTCAGCTGGGCATCATTTCCCATCCTGGGGCCCTCGCCCTCCATTTTAACCTCCACGTGTACATCTTCTGCAATGGGCGAAGAGAAGGCTTTTGATTTACTCCCATGGCTACAAGCAGTCTCCACAGCGATCCGTTCCTCTTCTGAACCTGGTAGAGAAAAGGGAAGATGGAGTTAGTACACCTTGTTTTATCCATGGATCCACAATTTATTGAAAGACACAAGTGATATGGTGCACAGTCCTTCCAAATAAAGCAAACAGAGAGGCATATTTTCATATTGTGCAGCAGAGCTGCAGGGGAATCTATGCAGAACAAAATTATCTATGTACAATGAAATAGTTTAATCATCTATCTTCCAAGTAATACAGAAGGTATTTTTCGTATTTCTTAAGCATTAATCTAAATTTGCAATTAGTCAGCAAAAATATACTTCAGGACCTTCTTCATGTTTGTACAGGTGTGTGATGTCCTCCCGCTCGTCGGAGCCCACAGCTTTGGTGCTAATGCAGTGGCCGACAGCTTTCTTCTCGCTGTGAATCGGGCTGAATGTACCATCCAGATTTCTCTGCCAGTATATTTTATCACTGTTAACCTTGTAAGAAAATAACAGTGAATATGATCAGCTTTTCAATGTGACAAAGTTAAAACAAAGTGTGCATTATGCTTGAAAAGCAATGAAATTCAACTCCTTAATATCTTCATAGACAAGTTAACCTATGAACTGAAGAAATAAAGTTAACTTCTTTTTTTCCGGGTTAAAATATTATATAGGTAAAACCTTGACAGTGACTGCAACATGTAATCATACGGATCTGTTTTTAAGAGCATTTGCACTCACTTCAGCAAAGACAAAAGGTGTGTCATGTTTGAGGTAGACTTGACCCAAGCGAATGGCGTTTACGGAAGCAGGGCCGCAGCAGAAGGTGCCCTGGCTTGTCTCCTGGGGAGTGGCATCAACAGCCTGCCATCCTCCGTTGCCAGGAGGCAGGTCTGGTCTGGCCATCCAACAATCATTCCATACATGGAAATTCCTAAGGATAAATAGGTTTACGATTTTTATTTATTTATTTGAACAGGGAGACTTGCCAATCCGATGAGAGGGTTACGCCAATGTGGTATATAAGAACCTTCTTGGGGTATAGTTTCACCAGCATGGCATCCTGTCCATGAAAATGTTCATATCTTACCAAACAGAGTCACTATTGAGGTGGTCTATTGGGACCATATTTTCATCAAAATAAAGGTCTGTAGTGATGGATACATCAGTGTCATGTGCAGACTGGAAATTGGTCACACTACGAGCGGGTATCCCAAGACAGCGCAGCACTGAAACAAGGACAGATAAGACAGACAGATAAAATATAATTGCATTTGTAAGGTTATCTAATAACAAAGCTGAATTGAATTTGATTATAATGTTTCAAATATTTGTGCCATGATGACAGGACGCACATTTTTTGGGTGATTGAAAGGAACACATGTAGCTCCATACGTAACAAAAGTAGCAGGAATGACAGGAATGTCAATGTATGGTATTTAGGGGTATATGAACTATGGCGTGCAACCAAGAGCAAAGCTACGTGCTAAAGTCAGCTAGCTATCATGTGAGGTTCCCCGAATACATACAATGGCTGGAGTGTTCTGGTGCATTACAGTAAGAGCTAATGAAAAGGTTCTGATATGTTCATAATTACTTGTGGATTAATTGAGTTGACTAAGCGCAGGGGGAAGCTCATGGGGATCCGTGGCCTCTTCAGAATTAAAACACACATAATCCTCCTTTCACATGCCAGTACTGTACAGCTTACCACCACTCACTGCAGTCAGTACAATTATTTCCTCTGTAATGTAGCAAAAACCAGCTGTATATCACACTGCTGAGGCATTAAGAGAGGAGTTCTCGTTCATGTATTTTTGTTTATTTCATATGTAGAAAAATACATTTTTACTGTGTTAATCATGTGTATGTGTGTGAGGTTTTAATTTCAACTGCAGTTTAAATGAACTGGTTGAACTGGGTCTGGAATTAACCTTATCTTTACAATCTATCATTTCCACTGCACAGTGAGCAACATGTTTGCATAGGCATACTGCAGTAGATGGAGAGAGAGCAGTAATCTTAGCAGTTAACATCCAAAATTTATGTGGAATCAATTCTAAAAGCAATTTCTGCATGAATGGAGGAAGAGTATGGAGAAGCTAAATGGAGGTGATACCAATGTGATGTTTTTTTCCACCAATTATTGGGTGCCTGAGTTGGGTTAGCATGTTAGTCAACTGTCAGTCAATTGCAACTCATTTCTCACAAATTCAGCAAGTCCTTCCAGTCTGAGTTCTGTAACGTGGGATCCTCAGATAAGGAGCATAGTACAGATGCAAGTATGTGAACAATTCCAATC
Source organism: Pseudomugil tenellus (assembly GCA_037177515.1). NCBI lineage: Eukaryota > Metazoa > Chordata > Actinopteri > Atheriniformes > Pseudomugilidae > Pseudomugil > Pseudomugil tenellus. The sequence continues at coordinate 6,789,966 of JBAMHX010000009.1, read as the reverse complement.
ATGATGGAGGAGGTTGCAAACATGAAACAAGATTAAAGAGCAAGAATATTCTCGGCCAAAGGCTTTAGTTGTGGTACATTAAAAAGCACAAAAAAATCTGATGCTTTGCTCCAATGAAATCTTGATTTTATAGTAGCCTACTAGCTTTTTCTGATAAAGTCACCATTTGTTGAAGTTAAAGACTTTATTTGTACAGTGATTTCCACTATGTTCACATAAACAATGATGAGTGAAAAAGCTGTTTGTCAATTGATGCTCCCAGTTAAACATCTTTACATAAACACACTCTATTTATTTCCAACAACCATCAAAATGCAGCTTTGCTTTTTTATGATATTTACCTGTTGTAGTGACCCCAGAAAAGACCCAGCATTGTCCGTAACACACTGGTGTTCCATTGGTGGAGTGGTATTTCCTCAGGATCTCTACGCTGCTGCTCCATGCTGCAGGAGAGACCCCATCAGAGTAATTCCCTGACCAGTTACCAACCAGGACGCCTAAATCATCCTGAGCATTTATCTGAGAAAAAAGAATAGGCATGATCATTCTTGTTCTTTTGTAAAAATTCTTTTCCTTTTTATAAAAAGATGGTTACCATGGCAGATATGACTCTGACAACGTTGACCGGATCCCCACGACCAGATGGAGGCATATCACTCTTCTCTAGGATGTACAAGCATGCATCCAGGATTCCCTCATGAAACTACAATGATGGAAAAAAAAGGAATTTCCTTTTTGTGAACAGCTCTTGAATCACTCGCTGTAGATTTTTTAGTGTTTAACTTCCAAGGAAGCAGACTTCCTTATTGTTTTTAGAATGGCATTGAGCATTTCTCCCAGCTTTAAGGTTTTCTTTGACAGTTTTTCTTTGGACAATGGCTGCTTTTTATCCTCCAGTTCTTATACCTGACAATTATCACAGGACTGTGAAACTTAAAGGATATAGAAATACTGTGACTACACAGTAAACCTACAACAACAAAAATGAAAGATCCAAAAACATTAAATAGTGTTTTTCCATCAACATGGATCTAATCAGTTTTTCCTGAAAACTGGATAGAGTTCAAAGTAATAAGTGCCAAGCCTATAAACCCCCCCTAAAAACAAAGAAAAACTATGTCCAACAAATAAACAGTACCTGAAAGTGAAGTCTTTAAGACAAGACAGAAAATCTGTCAAAGATATGATGAAACTTGACAAATCCATCTGGAACTTCAGGTGATCCATCAACTGAGCACTGAAGCTTCGTCAGAAATGTTCTCCATAGAAAGATGGATGTCAAGATGTAAGTTTTTAATAGGCTGAAAGGTGTCATTTGACACATAAAATGTCAGCAGCAACAGTGCTTATAGAGTGATGAAGACTCCTCCCCAGAGGACAGACCCCAACATTAATGAAGCCGTGTGGGGTCATCTTAACAAATAATTAAGCAGAAGAAAATCCACAAAACTGCTTCAGAAAGTACTTCAGAAATATTCCTGAGATTACTTGAAATTACACAAACATTTGGGTATAAAGGTTCCAGATAAATGTGATGAGACTAAACACTGACTTTAAAGCTTGCAAGAAATATTCAAACTATTTACTTTTCAGTTTATACAATGTTAAATATACAATTACACCTGGACAGAGCCAGCACATGGTCGTATAAATACATTTAGCCTTTTTTCATCATTACACCACTAATATAAAGTTCCGGTTGTTAATTTTGTGCCGCTTTCACATTTACCATTCAACTGCTCACTTCTGTCCTGAAAACATACCACTAAAGTTTCCTGTTGAGTAACTGCAACACTCTCATTTATGCAAATTTCCAAATATTCCTAGATCTTGTTGAAGCTATTGCATTTGTTAACCTGTCATGGGATTATTGACATCGGTGGAAACATGCAGATAGAGCACCGCAAGCTGATGATACTATAATTATCACTCAGTAACTCAAACATGCAGCTCCTCCCGGCTACATTTTGTCTGTACCTGCCCAAAGTTCCACGTGCGGGCACCAATTTGTTTCTCTGTCCCGTAGTAGATCCGCCCAGTATCATTTAGCACATACTCCTTCCTCTGCTCCTCGTCGTCCAGGAACACAGTGTCCTCTGGAAATGTGCAAAACACATTGTAAATACACCCACAGCAGTTTTCTTTCATTTGACATCATGCAAAAGAAAATGCAGTTGTTCTGTTGGCTTTGCATTTATTTTTGTACTTTCATTGCAGTTATCCTGGAAGTTAAATATAATCGAACCTTGACAAATGTATCGACTCTTGGAATGATTTCTTTGAATGAAGGGCCCTAAAAAGTTTTTTTTTTTGCTTTTCTCATTGTAATATCCCACAAACTCTTTTAAAAAAGTGACTAAATCCTTTAAGAATGTGCCTTTTTTCACATATTATGTTCACAAGTCTCAAGGTCAGGAAACTGTTAAGAAACAATGAATCTGTGGACCTTGCAGTGGGGCCCTCAGTCATTTCAGGGAAATGGTCTGTTTTGAGAGAAATCAGCCCTACATACGTGGGTGTGGGTTCTGTAAAATGGCTTTGCAAATCTGTGTATTTCCATTAAACCTCTTTTTATCTCTAGCGTGATAACCAGCGGGTGGGAATAAAGGAAAATAATGAAGGGGGGAAGTCATAGTAGTTAATTATTTGACATATACAAAAATAAGCAAGTGGAAGGAAAAGGTTTGAAAAGTCACAGGGGCACAGCTTGGAGAAGAAAGGGGAAGTTATGCTTGGGAGGGTAAGGGGAACAGGGAAGAGAATGAAGAAAAACATGCTGTCTAGTGAGTTTTTAAGGAGAAAGCAGACGAGATTAATCTAACATTATCTGTCGGTAAGACAATCACAGTCTTCTTTAAGAAATTTCTGGAATGTAGAAGAAACACACAGGAGGATATGAAGGAGGAGACCTGAAATCAGAGCAATGTGGCGATGGAGTGAGGGTTGGGTCAGGAGATAGCAAGAAAGAAACAAAGCTGGGTGGGAGAGGCGGGGGCGGGGGGAAAGCATGAAATACACATGAAGGCAGTAAAAGTGAGGCAGAGGACAGATTGACACCAGCTGTAAGGAGTACTCCAAACTTGGCCCGTGGCATTTTATACAGTAATTGTAGGATTTTGACTTTTATGAGCGTGAGGGAGAGCTTGGTCTCGGGAAAAAAGAGATTGAAAGAGGGAAAAAGAGATTGGGCCCACTGCCAAAGCAGCCAACCCTAATGAAAGACAGACAGTGTTTCATATCAAAGCTAGGTCAAAAGTTTTTTTTTGTTGTTGTTTTGTTGTACTGCTTGCAGATACTCTTCTTTCTATCAAATATCCTGTGTGGATAATTTGCTAAACTCAACCGAATAAACAATAAAGCTCATTTCCTAATGCTTTCTTAACTGTATAAAGGAATAATAAGCATCCAGGATGAAAAATGAGCCTGATTTTCATTTTCACATCATCAAAAACACTGAAACTGTATATGTGTCATAAATATAAAAAGAATGCAATGATTTTTTTTTTAAAAAAATCCCTACTCAAAAGCAACATTTGATTAGGAAAGGATAAAAAAGCAACTCTCAGATTGTGGATTTAAAAAAAAAACCTGGACATAAAAAGAGGATTAAAAAGAAGCAGAGGCTATGGTATGGAGAAGGAAGTGATTTTGTTTTTTTAAAGTTCAGCATAATAATGTCAAGAAATGTGCATATCCAAGCAAAACCACTGTAAACATTAGTATGTAGTATGCCAGGCTTGTAAGCAACACTGCCACAAATATACTGTAACAGAGAACTTGACGTGTGAAATGT
>JBAMHX010000009.1:6745284-6758284 GCA_037177515.1 Pseudomugil tenellus | reverse complement strand
TTTACACTGGTTTCCAGTCAGTCACAGGATAGATTTTAAAACCCTGTTGATTGTTTATAAATCCCAGAACGGTTTAGACAAGTGCTCGTGACTGCATGTTGCTAGTTTTTGTGTTTATTGCTACAAAGTGCTGAAATATCTGACAGGTATTAGATACTCGGTCGGAGAATAACGTGAAGCTATATGTTCGGTCTGTCTGGGTGCAGCTACTTGTACATTGATGAGACAAATCTTTTTGTACAAAGTCATCTGGAAACATTTCTTTGACACTGACTGGCTGTGAGAAAACTTCCCTCCTGAGCTATTCCACATGTTCAGTACTGCTCTGGAAGCGTAGAGCTCTAACACAAGTTGGTCAAGTATGTAAAACAAGACCAAGTCTACCCTTGAAACATGTGGTGCAAAGTAAATGGCTGTGCAGTTTTGTATGTGTGTATATACAGGCGTGAAAAATATTTGCGAAATATGATGTCTTGATGAAGGACCTTGTTCTTCTAAATCTGTTCGTGTGCCGCATCGTTGTGCATATTATTCTATTTCCTGCAGTTCCATAAATGCATCACCAATCATTCACCTCACCCCCAGTGGACCTGTTGATGTTTATGTTCTTCACTAGATCTTTTATAAACCAGTAAGCTGACCTCTGATTTCTGATTTGCTACATGTGAATCTGGGTTTGACAACCTCTACGGGTTGAATGGCCTTACATATTCACTGTGATCTTTAACAACTACCTCTGGTCAGGAACTAAAGATGAAGAAAATACCTCCCATTTGATAATACCCTGTCTTGCAAGCTGCAATTTCTAACATGTTCAACTAAAGCACTCATAGAAAGCATCAGATTACCTGCGACACACTGCCTTCTGATGATCTGTTGTTGTCCGCTGACGATTCCAACAATGTCGTCAAACCAATGGCAACAAAAAAAAAAAAGGTTTGCTTCCTGTCCACTCCTTTTGTCTGTGCAGCCTCTGGGACAGATGATTAAGTTCGACTTCTGGGCCTCGGACCAGCTGAAGTGTGCAGTGTGTGCCCAGCATCGCTGTTTACAGAGCGTTATCTTGCTCCCGTTTGGATGCGCCTATAAATATTATTGTAGTCAATATTCATGCTGTGGACTCTCCCTCGGGGTTTAAGTATCTTAATTGGCTCAGTGAGTAATGCTAGAACTAGTTGTAGGAGATAAACGGTAGGCTGAGAAAAAAATCCAAATATTTCCTTAAAAACTTAAAGAAAATAAATCTTTTGATCTGTTGGTCTTTGTTTTTTTTGGTTTTTTTTTTGAGGCTGTGTTAGAACTTCATACATGTTGGTTATGAATTTTGTATTCATGTTTCTGTTTTCTCTTTTGATATTCTTGCTTTCAACCAGGTGCAAAAGAGCGCAACATCACTCCTCAGCTGACAGACTTTGAGATCCCCACCTCGTTTTGGTACGAGTTGAAGACCCTCACAGAGACCTTGATGGAAAACATTAATCGTGAGTCATCTATCTTTACATTATCATAATTCATACTTCCTCTCCCACAAACTGAACCAACTCGGTGACAGCTCCAACCCTTACTTCACCCAAGTGTCCAAAACCTTTGGCCGCAAATTCGACAAAAACACTATAAAAGTCAACTATCATTGTGCGGCCTTGAGTTTCCTGCTGCTGAGTGCACATTTGGACACTCTTGTAGTTGAACATGGTGTTTGTTGTGTTTGGGTTGAGATCAGAAGAATCATTCTGAAGGAAGGTCACCTTCATTCTGGAATGTGCAACTAGGTGGCTGCAAACTGTAGTAGCTCTTTCTTAACTTTTGTGATTTTGTAATATAAGCGTCTTTTTTAAGACATGAGCTGTCAATTTGGTTGTCCAAGAAGACTTTTCACACTGGTTAAAAGCTGTGCTGCACAGGGGATTTTTTGCATATTTATTTCTGGTCTTTTAAGACTTGTTATGATGAGTCTCCGTGGCAACAAGACTTATTTACTACCATGATCGACTGATAATGCTCTCCAAATTCAAGAATATCAGTGAAACAACAGTTCAAATCCCAATGAAGTTGAAAAAAAAGATGATGCAGGGCAGGAGTGAGGCAGAGAGAAAACAGTGGAGATTTAAATAGTTTCTTCCAGCTGTTGTGATGGGTAACGTTAAATCGCTAGCTAGCAGAAGCACTAGGTGCTAACTGAACATATTCCAGACTGTAATGCATCTGTACACGGCTTCAAGACAGTCTGTGCAGACCGCAATAAACAACTCATCGGAAAACTATTCATAGGTGGATTGCAGGTCTGCTTAACCTGCATTGGTGTCATCCTGCACATGTTACTGTTAAAGAGAAGCACAAGAGACACAGAACTGCAAGTAGATCTGACCATAATTTGGTGTTTCTCACTTACTCCTGCAAGCCCATCGTTCAGCAACAACCTGTCAGGAATGAAGATCACTGGTTCAAGATAAGAGGATCAAACTGATGGAGGTCTGGACAAAGATAATGAACCTCTACTATTTATTTAAAAGGTTACATAAAGTCAATAACTGGACTGTAGTGACGCTCTGGAAGGTGAATGATCTGTGTGGTTTTGTGAAACACTGGAGACAGGATGTGCATGGCTCATAATATAGTAGACTATAATTATGTTACGTCTTTTCTTTGAATGCATGACTTTGGGAGCTGTTATGTTATTTAGGTTTGATGCAAGTCCTGAAAAACCTGGTCCACCTACAGCAAAAGGAGCACGATTTAAAATGTGTCTGAAAGTTCTTCATCAGAGGAAGAAGTTTCATATCCTGTTATTTGAACTTGGATGTGCCTCAGGTGTTTTGGCAGGTCGTTTCTCACAGCAAAAGATAATCTCCTTTCTCTTTAGTAAGTGTTACAGATGCTGTTGCCAGCGCAGTGTTCCAGACCATGTTGACTGTATGTCATAGAAAAAGACCCAAACTCTGCAAACAACTCCTCAAACGCAGCATGGAGTACCTGACAAGCCGCAGTGCCGCTCCTGGAGTTAGGTTAGAGACTATGTTTTTGCTGTTTTAATCACAAAGTGGTTTATGCAAACTGGTATGTTGGTTAACATTATTTTCAATTTACAGTCCACTTCTGGTGTTTCTGAAGGACCAGGCCTCCAGTCATCTCATAGAGACAATCATACTGCTTTCCCACAAAGCTCTTCTTCGTGACTTCTACAAAAACCACCTAAAGGGCCATCTGGTTGACTTAGCCCTCCACCCTATTGCTAATTTCCCCATACAAAGGCTTACTGCAGCCTCAGCTAAGTACAAAATGGTAAAAACCCACCACTGATGTGTAACATTTTGTAACTGCTGGGAATTTCCTCCATGACTTCCTTTGTTTCTTCAGTTTCTGAAGTTGTTTGATGAGCTGATCCAGGGTGTTGAGGCCATCTTGGCTGCAGGTCACATGGGTGTGATCGTCCAGTTGGCAGAAAGCTGTGCAGAGAGTGGAGAGAAGCAAGATGAGATGATGCAGTGCCTGCTCCGTGTAAGTACTGAAAAGATTCAGAGGTTTGATTGAATCAGTATCAAAAGAGTTTTGCTTCCATTTGAGGCCGTGTAAAAAAAGAAAGCTTGTCCTTATTCAATAAATCAATCGATCAAACTTTATTTCTAGAGCACTTTTCGTGTGTTGGCAACAGAAAGTGCTTTACATAATAAAAACTGTTTTTTACAATAAAACCTTCTCACACTGGGTTATTAAAAAGAACACACAACATATCATAATGTCCTTCTAACTTCCTTCGCACAAACATCAGGACACATATTTATTCCTGTCCCTAGTTACTGTTTCTTAACCAAAATGCAACTATAAATTGTAGATAGAAAGAAACGTCTGGCTTGACACTACTGTGAAGAAACAACATCATTCACACCAGGAGCCAGCCCACAAACTGCCATAGAGGGCATCACCACAAGCAATGCAGGACCCCCAGGCACCCATGGCAACAGTCCATGCTGACCTTAGTGTTGAGGATCCCCATGAGGAAGACATTGGTGTTAAAAACAATAAGAACAGATATAAGAGAGCAAGTGTAAGTATAAGGGTACCATTTATGAGGATAAAAAAAAAGCAAATAAAACTGAATACTAAAACCAGAATTATTAAACAAACATCTCAGTTAAGCTAAAAAGTTGTTTTTTTTAATTCAGCTTTAATGATTTACACCGGACGTTTAATAGATGCATTTCAAGTGACATGCGTCTTTGAAAAAGTTTTATGACCTGAAAAATGCTATTTTGCTGTACTGTGGGATGTACAAACCAGAGTAAAGACAATCCACATCTTCGTTTTTACTTCATACCAGGTGGCAAGTATCCATAAAAAAATGTGACTATTTTATGGCTATGTGCCATCCACTGAAATAAACAGCCCAAATAAACAATGCACAACTATGCAGAGCACATTTTTATAGAAAATAAAAGAAAAGCAGCACCTTATCACATTATAAAGTGACAGTTTATTGTAAAATCACATTGAAACGTTTTATTGTTAAAACGTGTGACCTAGGCCTACATAATAATACACGGTGATAAGATGGAACATAAACTTTTTAATATGGAAAATGTGCTGCAGTAGGTCAGATGTCTAATTGTGATCAAATGTAATTTATAAGAGACAGTGTTGACGGTGATGTTTAATGGGACTTCTTTAAAGTTAGAAAGAGATTCACAGATTTTCTGATTCAATAACTTATAAATGTAATATTGCTTCTATAAAAAAGACACCTCACTGCAACCACATAAAGGTAGACTGCGATCTACAATCATATTTTAATCAAACAAGCTGTCCTCCGTGCTCGCAGACCTCGCAAGGACAGAACACATCTTTTACACTACTACAGGTGAAAACTAGGAAAGGTGCCCGGATCCAAGATGTCCTATTGTTTTATTCTGAACTTGCCTTTGGGTTCCCAATTTTTAAATGACACTTGAAACCCTGCAACCCAGGGATTGGTTAAAAGAATACTCCTTTCCCATCTGACTGCAATAGTCATGAACAACTCTGTATATAACTTAAATGATGAGACGAGACCAGAATAATGTCACCAGTTAACTAATGGGCCTTTTTCATTTGTACCTGTTTGTATCACTACTCCATCCTGTAGTCACAATTTGCTCCCCACTTGGAACCTCAAAGAAACAGATACCACAAAAGTATATACTCGATTTAGTATAGTAGAAATATAATAGAAATAGTATAGTTCTATAGTAGAAATACACTAAAACCTGGTAGAACCGAGAAAAGCCAGTTAGAGTATTTATTAATGGAAAAGGCTACTTCTACAGCAATGACAGGCCCTGAAACATGAATGTTTTTAACACATTGTTTCAGCATTTTGGCTCAGTTTTTGTTGAATAATTTCTGACTGAGTGTAATGTTGTGTTATTGGTCTTTTAAGGTTATTCTAAAACTATTTGATATCTTTCACATTTACTTCGTGGATAATGGAAGCTGTTTTAATTTTGCTGTCTTTAGGCTTTCCACTGTGCAGAGCCAGGCTCTCGACACATCACCTGTCTCCCTCTCTTCATGTCCCTGCTCACTTATGAGGTGTATTACCATTCTGACACAGCAGAGGGCGCCATAAGTAACAATGTAAGCAGAAATTTGTTATTTGTGACAGTTGACACATTTCTGCTTATTTATTCAAACAGATGCCGCAGATTCACTGAGATAGTTATTGTTCTTGTTTTTAAGGTACCTCTGACCTCCATCTGCTTTCATGGGTCCCGACTGGTCCAAGCACTTGCAAAGTTTAAGGAACGGTCATTCCTCCTCAGCAGTCTGCGCGCTCTGAGCCCTGAAGACCTCCTCACTCTGGCTTCAGACCCTGCCGGAAGCCATGTCCTGCAGGCGCTCATCACTACATCCAGTGACAAAGGCAAGGGCAAAATCCTCAAGAGACTAGAGGTACATTTATTATTTTTTTTATGTTTTTTTCCTAAAATGATCAAAGAGAATTAACTTTAAGGGGAGACACTACAGGTGAATACAGTCAAATTTCTAACTAACTGGTATCACAACAAAACTTTCTCAGTTTATTCCACATATTGAAGATAACTATAGATTTATTTTACACATTTTCTCAAATGTTATACTTAAATCATTTACTGCCAGCCATTGTTTCAGCAGAAAGCCTTTTGAAGTATTTTTTGCTCATATTTCAGGAACACAGAATATTGAGTTCTAGAACTACAGAAACGCAAAGAATATGTAGACTCAGTTTTTCATTAGAAAAAAAAGTTTATTTCTATTCTTTTCTGTTCTTTAGTATTCTGCAGTTGAACATAGGAAGTTGCAGGAAAAGTAATAATAAAAAGAGGGAAATTCAAGTTTCCTGTACAGCCAAAACCAACTATGACTATTCTGAGCCACACAGCACCGCCTAGTTTGAGTGGAAAAGTTACTTTGATACCATTTTTCTCACTTTAGTGGCACCTTGAACATCTGGACACTTTTTGCTAATTTTAGACAAAAACAACATAGAACAGGTTTCTGGTGGCAAAATAATTTAACATTATTGGCAATAACAACAACGTAACAAAATTTGGCAACAAAAAAAGTCAAACCATCTTTTCAGTCCTCCATCAATTCATCTATCCATCCCTCCCTGCCTCTCACAACTAGATCTTGTGTGTCTGTGGGTGCGTGTTCTCTTCTAATATTGTAGATCATTGCACTTCTAATTAGTTTTCATTGAACTAATTATTGCATGAATGTAAGGATATATTTTTAAACATATACATGGAAATATGAGTTATTTTATTCATAGTTCTTACGGCCATCGTGTCTTTGGTCTCTGGGTTCATGCGCGTCTAAGGGAGTGGCTGTGCTGCTGGATGTTGATCCAGACTGCAACCATTCATCTGATGAGTCCGGGTCAGGTCCACTCTCTGATCCTCATTAAGCAGATGAGTCGGGCGTCATAGATGTAAATGCCCACCGAATGACGTGTCGTAATGCCCCATTTTCATCTATAAAGGCTACTGGCGCACATTTCCCCCGAAGTTCAGTCTCTTGTTCCGTCACTTAATTGATGGACATTTTCCTTAACCAAACCCCCGTGGCACATACTTTGTTGTAAGGTGACTTGCTTGAATTGATTGAATTTTGAACGCTTTGCCATATTTTCTCTTTCGCCAAATACAAAACTTTTCTCTTCTTGCTGTACTGGAGTCAGCATTTGATGTGTCATCTGCTTGATGAATTGACCATAGTAAATTACATAATGAAAGTTTGATTTTAATCAAGGAACTCCACTGGAGTGTCCTGTTGCCCTTCGAGTTAAAAAGTGCAAAAAATATCTTTAGACGTCTTTGCCAGCCAAAAGTAAATAATGCAAACTAGACATTAAATAGCCAAAAATGCCCTAATTTACATATACTTGTAGGAAAAATATCTGAACACAAAAAAAAGCCAGGTTAACATGTTTGTTGTATTTTGTTCACATATAAGGGTTGTTTTTACAGAAGGGATTTTGGATATCTTCTTTTGTCACTTTACAAATTAGAAAATACTGTAAGAAAATACTGTTAGAAATCAGAAAAATGACCACTTTTGCCATGTTTTTGGGATGAAATTTTAAATCAGGCTGTGAATGAAATATCAACAAAACCTTCTGTCAAACTTTATAAATACAGACAAGCAAAACTGGAAAGTTTGTATGTAGGTGCTGCGCAAGACAAGATTTTTGATGGAGAGTATGTAAAAAAAAAAACATTTCAAAGACTTCAAAGTTTTGGATTGTAAAATTAATTATTTTACATTATTTTGCATAATTCAGTATTTATGTCATAAAAACACTTTTTACAGGTAAAAGACTCCTATACACCACTTTCTTGGCGGACCCCCGTTCCCATAATCCATTACGTATAATTATGCCGAATTGGTTTCGCTGTTCTGGCTACATTAGCAATAACGATAAACTAGTACTGTTTTAAGTTTTTAGAAAAAAATTAAAAACACGATTTTCATTACTCAAACAATGGCCAAATTTCGAAGATGAATACATGGGTCCCATTTTGATCAAAAGAAGACATAACGGAGAGATTAGTGTCCCATTGTCTACTCTAACAGAATGGCTAGATGACAGTTCAGGGTGCCGGTTGTTTAGGTCCGTTCATCGCGATCACAATTCAGGATGTGAAAAATGTGGGTTTCTTTTGGGTCTTATGTCCCAGCTTCCTTTTTCTGGTCTCTGAAATCTTTTTACACTTAATTTAATTTGATTAGCTTGTCGATATGACAGCTAGCTCCAGCCTCGCTGCTGCCTGCAGCGGCTCGATATTTACTTTGGCAAGCTACCAAAAAGTCTGTGTTTCTGGCAAGGATTCAATGTAAACATGTAGCCTGGTGCAGAGTATTTATAGTTAATTTCTTCCTTTTTATTAAGCTGTTGGTCCGTGTTCATTTACTTTACTTGTTCTTTCACAGCAGCTATACTTTTCTCTCCTCGGTTTTCATGCTGTCCTCTCCGACAGCTGCTTTCTCAAAGTCACACAACAACACATTACACTTTTAAGTCCGCCATATGGTCATGAAAATACGGTCCGAAATAAAAGATACCTCATGAACTAACCTGCAGTAATAATCAGTGTACTTACAGGCTCTTTGTGCTCCACTGCGGCTGGTGGAAGAAGGTGTCATGCTATCTAGGTACCCTTCAGCTCTAATTTGCTGGTGATCGTTTGTAGCTCAGATATATTTCTCAATCTGAATGCAGTTCTATCGGTTTATGATCAACAAAAAAAATAAGAGCAGAAGAAAATCCTCTTGGTGGTTTTTTTTTTATTTCAGTGCTGAGACTCGTTGTGAAATCACCTCATCTCTCTGCATCATCTTGCAAGTGACTTTATGGTCGTAACATGTTACATTCATAAAATCTGTAAATTTTCTCAAGTTTTGTATGTATCGAACAACAGCACAGGTCGTCCCAGAAGATATTTCCGTGAATATATCGAATGAAATTGGCCTTCTAAAATATGCTGTTTTCCATGCATTTAGCAAGGATCGGAAGTGGAGAACCGGATCAGGGGAGAAAAGGTTTCATGGCAACCTCCAGTGTTTTGCTCGGAAAGTGGTGGATAGGCCTAGATATGAAAATATTGCAGAGCATCTCCAATCTATCAAATTGGGCCCTTCTACCAAAGAACAGGTATTAGTTTGGTGCTGGTGCTAGAGTCAATTCTTAACTGGTTCTACTGTGGTGCTTCCAAAGAACCTGTTTTTTTTAAGGTCTATTTGATGCTGTGTCATTTTGAAATCTAAAACATATTTACTTGTGTAATATCTAATGTCACAGCCTCCCACCATCACATATAAGTAACACTTTAAGACGGCAACACTTACCAGATTCTGTATTGTCAGAGTATTTAGCTTCTACCATTGTCCAGAATGGGCAGGGAGATGGACTTGATCAGAGTTCAGGGCGGTGGTTGTTTGGTTCACAGACCAGTCACCAAGATGTTAATTCAGGATAACCAAAATGTGTGTTTCTTTTGGGTCGCTTGTTTCCACTGTGTTTCAATTCCCTTCCTGGTCCCTGTTTGGACTATATCTGCTTGTTCTGAAAAGTCTATTTTTTAACTTGTATGGAGAGGTTGGTCCATGTTTTTCAATTCAATTTCAATTAAATTCAGCTTTATTTCTATAGCACCTTTTAAGGACAATGTCGTCTCAAGGCGCTTCACAGAGATCAAATTGAGCCAATTCATAATAAATAGTCTATATAAAGCATGACGCAACAGTGGGAAGGAAAACTCCCTTTTAACAGAAAGGCAAAACCTCCAGCAGAACCTGACTCTGGGAAGGTAGCCATCTGCCTCCACTGGCTAGAGTTGGAGAGGACAGGAAAGACAGATCAATATACACTGCAGCTGTTATCCAAGAAGACCTGCAGAAAAAGAATAATAAGATATTAGACCTGAAAAAAAGAAGAAATGATAAATAAGACCTATATGAAATAAGACCTGCAGAAAAAGGAGAAATAGGTTAATAATGCCAGAACCGTCCTATGTATGCAAAATAAACAAAGGAGAAAATAACAGGAAGCATCATGGGACACGCGCTATGGTTGCATGATTAAGGGGCAGCTAGACTATTCTCAACTATTAGATTTGTCAAAATTCTAAGTTATCAGCTTAGGTCACTCATACAGGGTAAGATGTTAAGTTTGGATGAGATAACTATACTAAACATAACCTGGTGCAGGCAACAACATCTGCAACGATTATATAAAAAGTGCATTTGGAAGTGATTTGGGTCTGCTTGCAGACGTAGAATTGTGAAATAAACACTAAAAATGTGTATTTTGACATTTTTTGTTTCATTTAGTTAAAAGAGGACATGTTAAAGAAGAAAAATGTCAAAATTGACCAGAAAAATCTGAGTTTTTGCCTGCCATGCCTCGCCTTAAACAATCATTTCTTTCCTGTCACTCGGCTCCCAGGGCCTCTATGTCCCAATGGCCTGCTCCAGGTTGGGCAGCCGTGTACTGGAAGCTGTGTGGACGAGCGCCTCAGTCAGTCAGAGGCAAAGCATCGCACAGGAACTTGGTAACGCTAATGGCTAACAATTACTTGTGTGTACAGTTACAGCTTTTCCCTGCCCTCCTTCTCTGTTCTCATCTGTCACTCCTCTTATTTCCTCTTCCAGTTTCAAGTGAAAGTCAGCTGAGGTCTGATCAGTTTGCCCGTCACGTCTGGGCCAAGTTTGCCCTCTCCCATTTTGTACACAGGAGAGAACATTGGCAGGAAATACAGACTGGGAAGTCCAAGAAGCAGAAGCTTTTCAGTGACATTCTTAATTGACAAGTTAATTGACACATTTTTTATGTTTGTATGCTATTCCCCCTGTATTGGTTAAAAAACATTAAATTACTTCCAAACCTACTCCTTAGTCTTTCTAACTCATTATATTAAGTTTGAAAAGCAGTGTGGTCTATACAATACAGAAACATTTATCCCCATTTGTCACTAAGAAGAGTAACACTGTAAAAAGTGTGAACATAATTTATTATCTGATTGTCATAATTACTATAAAGAGTAAACAATGTGAACAAGGCATACAGGAGGAGAGACCCATCGTGGCTGCCGATGTTTGTGGAAGAAGTGAAGAACTATATTATATGGGTCAATATATATATATATCATGTTTGTGTGTAGGTTATTTTGGTTTTGCTTGCTAACTTTTAAAACAATCAGGCTATGAGAATTATATTTAACAATTTAGCTAGTTATGCATGCTAGTTAGCATGACAGGTTTCTCTGAATGTGTAAATATGTAAAACACTTCTCCTATGTTTTTAATATTTGAAAAGTGCTTTATAAATAATATTTCATTTGATTTGAGTAGCACTCATCCAGGCAGTGTCAAAACACTACACACTAGAATTACCAGGATTTAATTAAAGAAGGCAGAATGATGGTCTGCTTGATGTGTTTTTGCTGAGCAAATTTGCTTCGTATATATGTATATACAGAGCAAATTTGCTTTGTATATATGTATATACAGAGCAAATTTGCTTTGTATATATGTATATACAAAGATCCTCCTGATATTGTTTCAATTCTTTATTTATTTTAGCCAAATGTTATTAGAATTTCACATGTCATGCTGGTCCCGACAAGAGAGGACCGGAAAAGAGAAGAAAAACAGAAAAGAAAAGAGAAACTAGATGGTTCAAAGACAAAAAATTAAATAAATAAAAAAAAGGGGTGGACCACTGTAATCTGATCATGCACACTATACCATCCACTACGCCTGAACATAAACATGAAGCATATCTCATGGGCCCTGCAGGAAGATGAAATCAGCAGATGCCAGGAGCACCAGAGATGAAGGTGCAATAAATGTAAACACATAAGGAAAATGGCTGTTAGTGAATAAACCAAATGCTTGATGGCTGCGACAACATGTAGAACATATGCTGATGTGACCAGTTTACCCGAAGGTAAGAAGCAGAACAGGAGGACCCCCAGACCAAGGCATCCAGCACTCAGCCCCAGCCAAGGACCCCAGCCACTCCACCCGGAGCCAACTCGGCATCTGTCCAGGTGGTGAGGGGGATCCCAGGCCAAGCCCCCCCAACAGACATCAGCGGGCCCAGGTTGACAACCAAGGGCATAGGAGCCGACTTTAAATATTGTGTCTTCACATTAATGCAAAATGTGTACAGTGAAATTAATTATATACTTGCTGTAAAACTTGATTAAATACTTAAACATATAAGAGACAGTAGTATGCAAATCAAAGCAAAAGACAAAAATCTGTGTTCAACAGGATTTTATTTATTTACCAATACAAAACGTCTCAAAGTGTGTGAATCATGAGTTGCTGAACTTAGTAATAAGTTAACGTTTTAATTTTCAACAGGACAATCTCACTGATTTGTCCTTATATGGGAAAAATTAGTTATCACGTCGTCTGCAGGTCTGGGAATCTGAAAATGCATATAATGTTTATAATTAATTAATCAAAAAAGAACACGTTAAAGTCCCAGCCCTACGTTTTAATGTTAAAAGAATTTGACTCCTTTTTTTAATTAGTAAAGCAAAAATATATATATATAATCGATTACACATTTAGGAAAATCCTACTCCTGTACACCTGTTTCTGACATGCATAAATGGGTGGGGCACGAGCAAATGTGGGTAGGGCATGGGTGATAATCGACCAATCAGTGTGGAGAATTGGTGTGGAATGTAGGGGCGGAGTCTGTAATGGTTCTTTTATTACATCACAAAGCAACTGTACATATAGCACCAGTGTTCTCAGAGTTTTCAGCTCTTAAGTAACGAGATACTTTGGAGATATACAGGAGAAAGAATTTCAAGCATTTTACTCGAGAGAAATTTCAAGACACTTCAACACAATGAATCAGAAGAAGATGGAAAATACTGTTAACATCACCTCAGAGGACATTCTTCCAATTGTAAAGAAGCATTTTGCAAAAGTTTCAGCAGAACAGTGGGCCTTGCTGGCTACAGGA
>JBAMHX010000009.1:6729126-6745184 GCA_037177515.1 Pseudomugil tenellus | reverse complement strand
TTGTGTCTGGTACAGTTCTATCTGGGAACACTATGATCATACAAACAAGAATATCATTTCATAGATGTTATGTCTCTGCACTGTCAGGATTTTCCCACGTGGCCCACCCTGTCAATAGACGACTGGTGAGTAAAGCACACCTCTTATCTCTCTTTCCCTAGAACCGGGCTGTGAGCAGCTTATAACAGTGTGAGCCAGTGAGTTAGAAAGCAAATAGAAGGCCGGTTTTTCTCACTTTTAGTGGGACCGGACAGGTAAAAATCCTGCCTTTTGTCAGTGAACAAAACAGGTATTTCGCTGGAAGGACAGTGAAGTTGTAGGCAAATCCTTTGTCCCTGAGGGTGAGACAAAGGTCCTCCAAAACAGGATAGTGGAGTGAGGTTGGGTCCGCCAAAAGAACAGACCG
This sequence comes from Pseudomugil tenellus, assembly GCA_037177515.1. Classification (NCBI taxonomy): domain Eukaryota; kingdom Metazoa; phylum Chordata; class Actinopteri; order Atheriniformes; family Pseudomugilidae; genus Pseudomugil; species Pseudomugil tenellus. Next base: position 6,744,778 of record JBAMHX010000009.1, on the reverse strand, counting down.
GCGCTACTAGGAGACGTCCAGTAGTGACAAAATAAGGGAATTCCCCCCAGTGTTTTTTAAAAGGATAGAAAACATGGGTAATAGAGGGAGCTCACATTTTAAGGCAGCTGCTCTGCCCCAGGGAGAAATATTCAGCTTTATGTTAAAAAAATACGGATGGGACAGTGCGTCAAGGTGTGCAACTTGGATTGAGAAAGATATTTTTCCAGCTGAGGGCACTTTTAGTCCGGCAGCTTTAAAGGTTACAAGTGATGGATTGGTTAAGATGAGGTAAAAACTTAAATCAAAGAAAAAAGTATCTGTAGCAGACTGGAATGAATTAGAAGAGCATGAGAAAGCTCTGAGTTTTTGGATAACTGAGGCAGACAGACGCCAGAGAAAAATGGGAGCAAAACGTTTACCAAGCAGTAATAAAAACACCTGATTACGGACTGGTATTTGCAGCCGTTGACAGCCTTTTCGCTTCTCTCTATCCTAATCTCCACATGCAAACTGCGAGATGAAATACACCAACTCAAACCCGGAGCAGGCACAGGTGAAAGTCCCTCGTGAACTTAGACCTAGATCTCATCCATGCCAGGGAGCCACAACAGCAATGTCATTTTTGTGGAAAGAATGGACACTGGTAGAGAAATTGCCCGGAGAAAAGACAAAGCGGTGGTCAACGTTTCACCCCAGCGGACTGACTAGGCATGGATGAGAACAGGCAGGTCACTGGGGACTTTACCAGATCTCCGACGGGTAAAGTCGAACGCACACACATGCAAGCTACTGAATCGTCTGTTATTTATCACCCGAGGTGAACAATACACTGACTGACATTCACTCACACAGCCAACATACAGAAAGTCACAAAACTGATGCACATGACTCTGCTTCACTCTGTCTCAAAGAAGAGACGCTTAATTTGCATTCTGACGCAGACTTGGATAAGATACTGCATGCTATTTCTGTGCTGGAAGAGAAATATGCTCACAAAAGAGTGGAAACTTATGCGCATTTAACAGCAGATGCGTACAAGGTGCTTCCTATGTTGACTATAGAAGTGATGGGTAAACAAATTAATTTCATGGTCGATAGCGGTGCTACTCGATCCATAGTGAGGTCTGCTGAATTTTATGAATTGCCTAAAATGTCTGGAGATTACATTTTTTCAATCGCTCCATGGCCAAACAGTGAAAGAGATGCTAATCGAACCCCTGAACTGCAAAACAGCTACGGGTCGGGTTTTCCAACGCAGGTGGTCGGAACATTGTCCGGTCAATTTGTTGGGTCAAGACCTCATGTGTTTGTTAAACGTGGTTTTGATTTCATCCTGTGATGAAGGACTAAGGGTAGAGGTCCTAGTCACTCCATGTCAGCTTTGTTACAAAGCTTAGACGTTAATGTTTACTGCTGGGAGTTTCCTGGTGCAGATTTGCTGAAACAGATTAAAAGGGAGAATCCCTCTTTTTCTGTTAAAAACCCTGCTCAGAAATCTGTGTGCGTCGCACATACTTCAGTTGAAAATGATTCAGAATTTGAAAAACTTTGGTTTGTCGACGCTGTAGAAAAATTGTCGTTTAAAACTGTGTTTTGGAACAGAGGCATGGCGGCTGCCATATTGTCTCTGACAGAGAGTATGTCATTTCTAGATTCTGGGAACCACGTGAGTCTCACTGACTCCAGTTTCAAACCGGGTCAACACGCATGCGCTGTTTATAAAAAGGAGAGTGTTTGTCTGCACAGTGAGAGAAATGGATTGCAGTGTGTTTGCTCTGACAGTATGAGAGAAAATGAACATGCGTGCCTGCAATATGGTGAGTGCATGAATGAGGATTTCAGCAAGTTTGTGGATGTTTGTCTGAAGGTAAATGACTGGAATGTCATTCAGGACAATCCAACAGTGATGTTTTCCCCTGGTGCAAATGCATTTAAGATTAATCTTAAAGCTGAGGTCAGTTGTCAGAGAACAGTCCAGTTGATTGCATCTAATGTGTTTCCTGAGGAGGAGATGAACTATTTTTGTTTGTCTGAATCAGATTTGAGAAACATCCCAGCTCTGAGAGAGCTAATTACTAGGCCACTAGTAATTATGACGTGGGTCTGATAAAAGGTTGCAAGCCAGTGGAAATAACTCCCCGTTCTATTTCGTATAGGCTTCGCCCTTTAAGGCTATCGCTAGTGGGTTTATCCCCGAGCGCATGCGTGCAGCACTGACGACTTTTACTCCACGCCCACCCACAGCGTGGGCCTGCAAAAGGCAGGCAGTTCCACCGCCTGCCTTTTGGCTACTCTCTGGCCCCACGCACTTTTTCAAAATGCGTGGAGACGGCTCTGTCCCCACTGCGCTCAGCAGGAACGAGGGTCCTCTTCTGTCTGGATGACCTGCTCCAGAGACGAAGCGGTGGTACAAACCCGGATACTGATATTGCACCTAATGGAGCTAGGTTTCTCCATAAACCGGCTGAAAAGCTCCCTGATTCCAGCCCAGTCTATAATCTACGTGGGCGTGGAATTGAACTGTGTCACGATGAGAGCGCGGCTGTCAGATCAAAGAGCATCTCAGCTGACGCGTCAGCTCCGCCTTGTCGCGCCGCACAGAGTAGTGACAGCTCTGACGGTCATACGGCTGCTGGGTCTGATGTCAGCAGCCCACGTGGTCGTGCCTCTAGGGCTGCTCCACATGAGGTGGCTACAGAGGTGGTTCGCCCGCCTCCGCGTCGACCCAGTTCGGCAGAAGAGGTGCATGATTCAGGCAGCTGCTGGTGTGGGCCCACACTCACCTGTCATCCATCAGAGCAGCCTACATCCCTGGCATCCTGAACAGAGGAGCAGACCTCATGTCTAGAGGGGGCCCAAGCAGGGCAACTGGACCCTTCACCCCAGCCTGATGTCTCAGATCTGGGACAGATTTGGCAGGACTTTGCTTCTCGCGAGAATGCCCAGTGCGGTCTGTGGTTCTCCCTGAGCAGCCGGGATGACCTGCCGCTGGGGGTAGACGCGTTTGTGCACCGCCCCTGACCACAGGCTCTCCTTTACGCTTTTCCCCCCGTTCCTCTGATCCCTCTCCTATTTGAACGGATATCAGAAGAACAGCTGACTGTGATCCTGGTCGTGCCAAAACGCATGACGGCCATGTGGTTCCCGCGCTTACAGCTTAGGAAAAATGCAAAAATAATTTATGCTCTTGTGGACTCGTAAAGCAATACAATTTAGCCTGAAATGTGCATAATAAGGGCACTTAATGCTTAAAAGTAGCATAGGAAGCTAAAATATCTTCTAGATAACACAGGGAGCTGAAAGATTACTTTTACTAAAATATTTCTTATGTCCTTGAGTTGCCCGAGCACCTGCCTGCAGTTTTTATCTTGCTGATAGCTCAGGACTGCTTGTTTGACCAAAGAGAAATCTTATTCTATGCAGCTTTCTCAAGTGTGCCACAGGGGAGCATTGATGCACCACACAACACAAATATTTCATTGACTCAAAGCATAATAAAGTTTAACTTCTGTGCTTCTGACTTTCATATATAGAGACAAATTAACTTTCATAGCTCATGCTTGTGGTGAACAAGAATATAGAGAAGATATACTTTGAATGGTATTAATTAATAGTAATTAATTCAGTTCTGAATGTTTTGTTCTTCTTTGTAGTTTGGCTGAGGAATCAACAAGTTTTTCCTGCACCACATCTTCATTGTCTAAAAGCTGTACACAAGAATTAGGTCACATCCTTTAATGGACACAAATAAATTAATCAATTTAAACGGTTTTACATTTATCATTGAAAAAAAGAAAGAAAAAGAAAATAACCATCATAAACATCCGTTATGCTTTGAAATGCAGCATGAGTGCCATCTAGTGGTGATTGTAGAACATTACATAAGTCACCAAATTAAAACGGGACTTTTCACTGCGTAGAATGTGTCCGACTGACATTCATCTGTTTTAATGTTTTATTGTTGACGTGCAGGCCATTTTCATTTTGAATGTATAAAATACTTCTTTTGCCACAACAGGACACTTTCAGGTACCTGTGTTTGGATTTATTGAATTTGTTCTGAGTTTGTGCACACATTAAAATTTTGATCAAACAACTATTTGAATAAAGGATATCCGTGTGAGTGTTTTATTTAGGTAGTTTCAGTTAAACTTGGCTTTATGTGCAGGGGGGTTCAGCAGACACTCAAATTCTCAAAAAAAGGTTAAATCACAAAAAGTCTGGAATCTAAAAACAGACATGTGGAATATATGAGGACTCTAAGGCCAATAGTAGAAATTCTACAAGTTCAGTCTCAGCCTCACCCAGAAAAAAGGACAAAAAACTTTCTCTGTTCATATCTGGATCTAATTACAAGACATGTATACAAGACCCACTAGATACTGTCTTTGTGCAGCAGGAGCAACTGAATACACATGACGGGGTGTACATGGAGAATTAAGTGAATGCATGCAAGATGCATGTGATACACGCAGACTGCAGAAATGACAGACAACAGGCACGAGACCATTTCTTTTCACACTGTAAATGTCTAGACCTCCACTAAAAGTAAGTCCTGTCATCTGCAGAAATACTCTGATTTCTCTGTAGCTTTGAGGTGTATCAGTGATGGACAATATGTTGTGTGCAGAGAACTGGTCAATTAGAAGAAAGCTGCTGCAACTATCACCTCATCTTGAACAAACAAAGGAGTTAATTGCAGATTTTCATAGGAGCAAAGGTGAAGCCCTGCTTACACCCTCGGAAAGGAGCTGGAGGTGGTGGAGGAAAAATCCCATTTGGGAGTTCAGCTGGACAACAGGCTAGGTTGGAAATACAAGACACATGTTGAATACAGCAAGAGACTAGTCCTTGAAAAAGCTGCGATTCTTCAATGTGTGCACAAAATGTTGCATTATATAGCTTTCATAAACAGCAGAATGGAAACTGAGTCAATTTTTTGTTAAAAGATTGAAATACTCAATCAGTCATTAAAATGACATGGATTCAGGCTTCAGTGTTGCCTTTCTGCTCTGGTCAAACCAGGTTTTAATTACAAGCGGCGTGACATTCAGATAGTAGTCTCTCTTCACTCTTGCTTCCTTTTACTGTTTGTTTATTATAGCTGTGTGCATGTGTAATTGTTGGTGCAAACTCATTAAACAAAGCAGGGGAACAATGACCTTTGGGCTACAAAGAGCTATAGTGCCATGAAAGCAAATCACAAAGGTTCCCCTGAGATTGTCTTCACACTTCCTTAACCCAGTGTGTGCCCATCTCTGCTTCCACCACATACCAATTTATCAATATTACCTCTGTGCACACACTCTACATCCAAACAGTAGGAAAATATGCATTTTATTAGGTATGCACAGTGCTTACTTACTGAAAATAGTCTGCATTTACTGCAAAGTGTAGAGTAACTTCAACAAGCTTCCACTGGCACACAGAGGTTTTTTTCATCTTCTAAGCTCTCTCCTTCTTCCATGCTCTCGAGAAGTATTCTTTTGCTGCGAGAATCACAGAAAATGCCCACAGAATGAGTCAGCGACAGAAAAACACAGGGAGGGAGGATATCTGTCACAGTTTTGAGAGTCTGATAAGAGTGTCACACAAACAAATTCCATCATATTGTCCCCGATCTCCTCCTCTTTCCCCTGTGGGCGTCAGTGTAGCTGTCAGATGGTTGTTATTATCTTACAGTTTTCTGACCTGTTTAAGTGCGATGAAAACCTTTAAGTGTCATTCTGTATTCTGCCAGACGTGTTGTGTGAATTCCAATCTGAAGAGTCACCCTCTGTGTGAGCTGATTGCTGCCAATCTTTAATTCACCTACAAAAGAAAAAAGTATAGTTAAAAAAAACAACTACAAAAAAACTTCCTCCTCCTTCTGAAAATCAACATAAATATAGGACATTTGAGATGCCAAAGGACTCACCGTCTCCCTGACAACGGTCTCTAAGCAACCATTACTCCTCAAAGCATTCCTCCAACCCCGTCTCTCTGTCTGATTCTCTCCCTCTATTCAACTCCACTGTGTCTTTGCCAGTTTGCCTTCCTCTCAAGAGTCCTTCACCGCATCCACTCCAGACAGTTACTGTACAGGCAGCACAGCCTGAAAGCAGCCGCTATCTCACGCGGTCTCATGTGACTGGTTGCAGTGCTTTTGCTTTTTTGGCCTGAGGCACTTTTGTTTGCACCTGCCAGGTTGGAGCAGAAATAAGGGAAGCTGGAAGGGATATTTTCATAGTCATTGATGCTGTTAAGAGATAAAGAATCAAACTCCAGTGACAACTAGAAACAGTGGAGACATATTTTGCACTGAATACAAGGATAATTACAATAGTGGGCAAAAGCTTAAGCCAGCTCACATATTGTTGTCAGAAAAAAATAAATAGATGCAAAGTTTTTAAAGAAAAAACAGGTTATATGATATGAACACAGAGTTTGTATCATCCAAATAAGCTTTGAAGTTAATCATTTATTTGACTTCCTTTATTTTTTTACATTAAAATAGCATTGTATTACATTGTACATTGTATTGTATTATGTTGCATTATCCTTTAATTGTCTTCGGAAAAACTTCACCTGGACCTTCTACAGCTCTACACTTTTGGGTGTTCTGTTATTTTGTCATCCTACACTCCTTAAATAATCTTGAGGTCTGGACTCTGGGGAGGATTAACCTCCTTAAATTACCTGTTAACATCTAATTTTTAGCTCAGTTCTTGTGTCATTTGTGTAGTTTATGTGGCATATCTTAGTCTTTTCTCCTTGTTTCCTATCCCAGGGAATGATGTCTTGACAACTTCTGATGAGGCTTTGGTGAACAGTGGATGGATCAACTGCAGATCCAGGTGTATGTCTCAGGTTCTGTGTCAGGTGTTTGCTGGATTCTCCACTAAATGCATCACTTTCTGATATGGTTTGTCTTTTGACTTTTTCCAAGTTTGCAGTATCTTTTGAAGCCCCAATGTTTGAGGACACATTGTACACCGTGCTGTCTGGAGATGATCTTGTTGCAAAAATACTATTTCATGTCTGTCAAACCACGTTATGTTTGCAATTTTTTTTAAGAGAGACACAGCAAATTGCAACAGGCTGCTATAAATGCCTGAAACGATAGAAGATAGAAATAATGATCTCTTGAAAAATTGTCAGGGACAAGGACTGGACAGAAAATTAATTTAAAAGGAAAAGCAACCAGTATCTAAAGTATTTTGGAAAAGCCCAGAGATCTATTACTCAGGACCAATTACTGGAATTAATACTGAAATTATTCTGTTGTGTGAGCCGGTTTTGTAAATCCAAGTTCTTATTTTTTCCTATTGAATACTTAATTTGATATTTATTTGCTTTAATATTAAATGCCTGTTATTGCATACTTATGATGTTGAAAGGGCTTTATAGTATGTAAAAAAAACTGGAAGTATTTATAATTGAAATCAATTTATAAGTCTGTAATGCTTAACAGAGCGTCTGCAGGATTTTACAGATGTGTTGGAACACAGAAAGGTGGCCAGAAAGGGACATCATTCTGATTGCTTCATAAGTAGCCAGAAAGATCAAACCACAGAAGTTTACACAGAAAAAAAAACATCTATGGGCATTGTTCAGGTGCAAAGCAGAACCGTTGCAACAGGAAGTGTCAGTGTATCCTGGAGATGTGCGAATGTTGAAATGATTTGTACAGAGTGAACTAATAAGGAAGTGCTTGTTAAGCATTGTTAGGAACACGGTAATTTAAAGATTTCTGCCTGAACAAAAAAAAAAAAAACATTAAACAAAGCAATATGAGTCTAGAAAAAACCACCTTAATGGTTTTCTCGGGGATTCCCATTTAATAGTCTTCTAGGTGACAAAGAGAGAAGAGGTAAACAAGGCTTAAGGCCAGGGGTGGGGAATGCTGGTCCTCAAGGGTGGGAATCCTGCAGGTTTTTCATGCATCCCTGGTCCAGTACACCTGATTTAAATCAAATGGATCAAACAGTTTATCAAGATCTGCACAGTGATTCATTCATTTGAATCTGGTGTGTTGGAGCAGTGAGACATTGAAACCTTTCAGGACGAGGACCAAAGTTCTCCGTCCGTTTTAGGCCAAGGATCCAAACCCAGAGTGACCGTTTCCTCGGATTTAGATCTAAACACAAGTGAGTGATTGAGCAGATCAAAATCGGTATAGTTTGATTCATTTTCCTCTGGTTTAGTGAAAATGGTCTGTGATGCGATGCAGATCTGAGTTATGATACAGGTAACATACATCAGGGTTGCACATAATCATAATCTACAATATCAATATCACAAAAGAAGATCAGTAGGACCATGTTGTTAAAAGTCAGAAACAGGACAATTTTAATCTGTCATTGCTCACAATAACTATAAGGGTCTGAGACATACTAGGTAGTAATTCAAGGCATATTTATTTGTAGGGAACCCTTCATGTACAAGACAATGCAACGTGCTTTACATAAAACATTAAAAGTATTACAGAGGGTGTAAAAAAAGCATAAAAGACAACCATCGGTACAAATGACAATATAATCATAAATTAAATAAAATAATTAAAAGCAAGATCAAAACGCAAGTTATTGTGCAGTTTCCCCTCAATTTATCTATTTAGGGAGAAGCAAATAAAAGGAAGCTCAAAGTGAAGTCCAGACAGTGTAAACATGGCACACCAATGTGAGGCCTTAGTGTTATTTCTATTATATCGTGATCATTGAGAAATCTAATGTCAACTGGCATCCGTAATTTTGTATAAACACAAGCGCGAAAAATATTTGAGACGCTTTCAGTTCGGTATTTGACCATGTATGATTTTTTTATCCTTTTTTTTAAAAATATTCATTTGCTAATGCTGCCGAAAGCACATCATTGGAAAAAAAAAATACATTAATTTGACTTCTTTATTTCCTTGTCAGATATCTTCTTTAACTGCACCTGTACTAACTAGCTCCGGCTATCAAATGGTCTCTGTGAGTTTACAGGTATCAGACAGCCCCATACTCCACATATCTGAGGAATTAGCTGTAGAATTCCACCGTAAACCCAGTCACACATCTTCTCAAAGTTTGCAAAGCACATGCGGATAAAAAACTAATTCGATAATCTGGTTGTAAAAATTTGGTCCGAGGCCCAGACAAAATGCACGTTGTTCTTCCTGAAACCAGAGCTTGGCTGTCAGTCTTATCCTGCCTGCCAGTAACGTGGCGCAGGACTTACCAGGAAGGCGAAGGATTAAGAAATTCTGATAAATGAACACAGCCTGGTCCCTTTGCTTATAAATGAGTACCATCAATCCAGTTTTCCAGCCGAAGGACAATTTTGGGGTTATCTGTTATTCAGGACCGCCCCACAACATTAAGAACCTTAAACATTTCTGGCCACATCTCATTCACACTTAAACTGCTTTAAACTGATCTGGCCAGGGTTTGTTTGTTTGTCCTCTTAAAAGATGAGGTATGTGTTTCATTTTCTTGCTAAAGTTAGCTCAAGGTACTGTTCCCTGTTTTCTAACTGAACTGTTAAACCATTTTCCAGAGCTTTTATATCATATCAGCTCTCCTCTCTCTTTGAACATTGTCTGTGCCAGAAGATCCTGCTGCCTTCACTGCAGCCACAGCAACAGATTCATTGTTTTTAATCACAAGACCAATGGTCTCCTTCAGCATTGGCAAGTGATGGGTCCTTAAGTTGCAGGCATGGTGGGTCTAATGAACAAGCTTCAGATCACAGCTACATTATAGTAGCTTCCACAATGAACAGGGTCCATTTTTTTTTCTTAAACCAATTAAGAAAAAAGATTATTTTCCTTGAAGTCAACTCAGCTGAAACAAACAGAAGCAGCAAAAAGAGTAGAATAACCAAATATCACAAATGAATAAAGTCAAAACAACAGGATTGCAAGTGAAATGAAAATGAAAAAGTTAAAGAGCTAACATAGAAAGCTAAAAGTAAAGTACAAAGCTCTACAGACAAGCAGTACACACAATCAGTAATAAAATAGCATATCTATGAATAAATAATGTCAAAGTGGTAAAACTGATTGAAAATTACATGGGCGGTAAGCTAAACGTAATCATCTGCTTCACTTTCTGAAAGTAAGAATAAACGTAGCCATAATAATATAAAAAAATGTTCAAATCTGTGGATAGTTGAAGTTTTGAGGTAGATAAAAGTATTAAACGGTTGATATTTTAAAGGTAAAAGTAATGCCTAAAGCTTTCAGATGAACAACAAGAAATACTTCGCTGAAATAGTGAAAATGGGGCTCAAACTAGTTGCTAAATTCTGGGGTAATTGTAGCTAAAGTAGCAAAAGTATGGGCTTGTTGTTATTCTGTGAACAACGCCCTGATCAGTTAAAATGAAGCTACACAAGTAAACTACACAAATGACATCATGCTGTTGTGTGTTCGCTTATGTCAGAATATAAACACGGCAGAAAGCGAATCTGATTCAAACACAAACACGTTTTCCATTTCCGTAGCTTAATAAGTAATTTATTGCATCTCTCAAACTATGAGTCTCTTTTATAATGAAGTCAGGAGTACGTGGCTCACATTCTCCCCTGATAGAATCTATTTTCAACCTAAGATTTAGATCCAGCCGCAGTGTTGACACTGCATGTTTCTGCTGCTCAGTCCTAAATGGAACAAACGTCCTGAGAGGCCGCGTGAGTCATCCGACAGTCTATCATACCATCCCTCAACCTGGTTAGGTGTAGTAATTACACTTTCATTTCATCCAAGGATGACAAAACACTCATAAAGATGTCAAACAAAAAAAGTATTTATTCTCAGTGGTACAGATGAGAGTGTTAGGTGGACAGTGACAAACCAGTAAGGGTGTCCCAGTGACAGCCGGCTTGACAAGGCATCCGAACAATGTTTCTCTAACACACTCTTTTGGTTGGGTCACCTGCGTGGTCAGCCCGCACAGAATTCAGTATGAACACATAATAATTCCAGAGATTTACGAGAAAAAAAGAAAACATCAAACAGCCACAGGTAGATTAGGTTTTTTTCTCTCTTGTTTGTCCTCCTTCGCTTCATCCCTGCAGTCTGTGACTCAGCTCTGTTTGAAGAGGAGTTCAGCCTTGCCTTGTCTGTCTTCATCGTTTATATCCTTTGCTTCAAATCCTGCAGTAAAGGGTTCACTGTGCTGATTGCTCACAATGCATTCAGCAGATATATGGCTTGAGTGCTGATGTTTTAACCTTGTATAAAAGTCATAGATGAGCGTACTGTATGCCACTGGTGCTATTACCCAACAATCCTTAAAATTAACATGGGACTTAAAAGGAGGATGCAGCGCGGACTCATTTTAGATAAATAAATAGCTTTGCTTATGAGATGACATTGCCTGAAACACAAGGAATATTGTGCATTAGCTATTAGCCACTGAGGTACTATAAATCAAGGATCATGTACTGTAACTGTAAAACCTACAGGGTCATGACTTCTTTCGTCTACTCTGCATGCTATAAAAAGGGTCTAAAACAGATATACATTAAATTGCTATCAGTCTCTACATTATTAGTGCGTGCTACTCAGTTATGTGTTTGTTTGTGACCCCATCCTCCCTCTCATCAAGCATGAAATCAGCTCCTTGATGAGACTGCTGATTTTCTATCTCCTAAAGTCTCTTCGGGTTACAAGTGCTCACTGATTCAGCCCACCTCCTTATCAGTTTTTATTCCAGTGTCTAAAAAAAATGCTTCACCAAGAGGTTCACCGCTACCAAGGTAGTCTGCTCTATGACTTGTCTAGATTTTATGATATTTGACCATTTTCGGCTAAATTTCTATCCCTCGAACCTGAAAAATATTGTCCTTCATCTCAGATCAGTGAGTGTTTGTGTTAATGTGGTGTGTGTTTCTTTCCCTGTGTGAACACATTTCTGTGTGTGTCACAGTGCACTGAGGTCATGGCAGGAGCGGGATTTCTGCCGGAGAATCTTGCTGCCCCGGTGGCGGCTCATTTCCCTGTAGCGGCCTCGATCTCTGTCTCGGCCATACGAACGGGGTACCAAACCAGCCAGGAAGCGCTTGGCTCGGCTTGTTAGGCTCTCCCTGCGTCCTGCTCCTGGGTCGCCGTCGGTCCATCCGGGACCCACGCAGTCTCCCCTCGCCGTCCGTACCGCCGCCTCCAACAGCTCGTTTGTGCCGTGGTCCAGAGAGGCGGAGAGCTCCAGGTAGAGGCAGTCGAACATCATGGCACTGGATTGTGCCTCTGTTAAGAGAAAGAGAAAGATTTATCTTTTTTTAGAAGCCGAGGCTTCTCAGAGAGGCAGCTGCAAACGGCAATTAGAGGCAGTGAGTTGAAATTTATAGACATTAGATCATGAGAGCAGCATATAAACGACCCAGTTGCTTTGTGTTGTGTATCACTAGATAATATCTCTACACCGAGTGCTTACTCACGACCATTTGGGGGGAACTATATTAGCCTTTAAAGTGTTTTTCACACCTGTCTGACCTAAATTGTGACAAATTGAGTCAGTTAATTTAGTTACACTGTAGATGCTGGACTTTTCTCTTTCTTTCCTGAAAGACAGGCAAAAAAATCATTCTGGTATTTATATACTTTATAATTAAAACAAATAAAAAGAAAAAAAATGTTTTTAATTCTTGATCTTTATGTTGGTTTTACAAAAAAAGCTCTTTTCAAAAAGGATGTACTGTCTTGGAAAGTGATGCTAAAATGAACAGAAATTAAAATATAATTTCTGTTGTTAAAATTGAGACATTTCAGCATTTTAATAAAACTATGAGTTCAAATTATGTTTGACGGCATGTGAACCAGCCCCTATGTACCCTGCTTGGTTTGATGCTCTTAACTAAACGGAGCTCACTGAGTCCAGTTTGAATGAATGAAAGTTTTTTGTTACACAACAGATTTGCACTGAGATCAATACAACTAAGCAATCACTTGGCCCATATAACTGAAAGGGTGCAGAAGCTTATACCATAACTGAAATACAGACATTTGAATGTGATATTTTTTACATGTCAACACAACAAAAATAACTCCTAAATAATAATAAGTGTATAACTCAATTTTCTGTATTATAACACAAAATCTGTTTGCTTTTACAAAGTCTCTTAAAAATGATTAAAGTGCTACATAATTTTATGTTATTATGTTCCTGATATTGACACCTATCACAAAAATGCAGTGATATTTTACTGATGTTCATTTTTTTCAAATAAGACAATTCATCTTGGGTTTTAACTGGACTACTTTATTTTAAATAGGTTAAGGTCGAGGATTGTTTTTTGTGTTGTGCATGGCTTGTATTATAATATAATCAACTAAATCTGTAAATTTGAAAATATTCAAAGATTGGTGCTTTTACAATACAGGGACAAATATAACTAGACTCAGGTTTGCTATTTCCTAAAAAATCCAAAATAAGACCCTTTTGGGAATGACTAAACTAATGTCATGTTAAGTTGTAAAGCACAGTTTATAAACAGAATGTCTTCAAAGTGCTCCACATGAAAAATATACAACAATAACAAATAAAATGTAAAAAATAACTAGGTGTTACTTTAAAAAAATAACAGAAGAAATTAAAAGATGAAATCAAAAAGTATTAAGGCATATAAATGCATTTAATGATTCATGTTTCTTTTAATTCTTTCTATTTGTTTTTTGTGAAAATGCTATAGAACTGTGTGCTCTGCAATCTGAAATATTCTCTTTTCCTCTTAACAAATAATTTTAAATTTTAAATATTTTAAATCTTTGCTCCATAGATTTTTTTTTAACAATAATTAAACATTTACATCATCTCACATCTTTGTTCTCAGCATTTTCCTCTTCTTTCTTTCTTCTCTTGTAACCAGTGTCATTCCTTACCCCATCCAACATTTTTGTTTCTAATCCTTTGCTTAGTTTAAATTCCCTCCTCATTCTGTTGCACTTTGTTCAGACGGACAGTAGCTGGCAAACATTATTAAAGCATGCAGCCAATAGTTGTATAAGATAACATTAAATAGTGCTCATGTGAAGTGTAATGCAAACGCAAATAACTGAAACCATTTGCGTCATTCTTCTTCCTGCCAAACTGGTCAGTAGGCTTTTTATTTATATCAGTCAAAATCAATTTTAATCCACATTTGGTAGGTCAGTGGCTGTTAATTTAGAGCTACTATAGTAGTCATGCAGCAGCACAAATCATTTAAAAGGAAAAGAGAGTGAACAAATCAGAAACTACCAGCATCTTGTATGGCTATAAGAAATGTGTGGCTATAGCTGCTGAGGGTGTACATAATTGTGCCAGGACTAGATTTTATCATTGTGTTTTGTTTTGTTTTTTACATTAATGATGTTTTTTTTTTTGTAAAAAATAAAATCTACTTTTAATGTGGTGTGCATAGTAGCACAGCAGGTTTTCAGTGTTCCAACTATAGTATGACAGTAATTTTCTACCCCAGTTTTTTTTTTTGAGAGAGATATTTTTTTTTATATAAATTTATTCTACATATCTGAGACATGCCCCACACAGATACTTGCTTGCTTTTAAGTCAAACGAAGCAAAAATGGCACCAGAGGGGGCTGATTAATTATTGGTGCACCTGCCAAATACTGTATATCAACTGATACAAGTGAACTTGAAAAGAGTAGAGAGAGAGAAAGAGAGAGAGAGACAGTGATGACTGCATGGGGTTAATGCTGCTTCCAGCTGTGTTGCATAAGCTTGAATCTCTTTTCTGTCGCTAAAATGAGGGAAATGGTTTTCACCTCGTGCTGACTCTCATGGATAAGGACAGGTGACTGAGCTTGTTGTTGGCGAGGCTCACTATTACAGCTAAAAGCAGCTGCTTGTGCCTGGTCAAACAAACCTGGATGATAAGGGAAGCTGACAAATACGAATCATTCTGTAACAAATGGCAGTCATTGTCATCTCAAATGGACTTTTTTTTTTTAAAGCTGCGCCTCAGCTTTTACCTTAATGCACAAATTCATTATCTGTGATGGGATTTGTGCTGGATAAAGTTTTACAACAAATTATTGATCTTGGAAAGGGCTGTATGAACAGCAGTGAAGGCAAGTACAAATTAAAGGAAGTTGGAAGAAGTTGGAATGGAAAATGATTTCAAGAGTGCAATAATATCCTGTTAAAGCACGTCAATGAAAGAAAGAAAAAAACAACAACAACAAAACACAACAGGAAAGAAAAGCAAATTAAATAAGTACTTGAAAGCTTCAGTAATGAGCATGAGGGCAAATGCATGGCTGTAATTTTAATCTGCACATGCCACAACGCCTGACCGGTTTTAGGCTTCCCATTAACTGACTTTCACCCCTATTACTATGTTAGCAATATGCAGCTGGGGCATTAGGGGATTAAAAATGCTCCTGCATAAGATTGATTACATGTGCTGCATTTTGTATCTGATTTTATTTTGTACCAACTGCTTAATGCACTTTGATTGCTTTAGCATATTTCAGTTAACAATCAAAACAACCAAATGGCTCGTTTGTTGATATAATTAAATGCAACCTTATAAGTGATCTACTGGAGGCAGAAAAGAGATTTGACATCAAGTTTAGGACTAAAAGAAAACCTTTTACCACACTACTGTTAAGTTAAAGAGAGAAAACACTTGCTTTGTCAAGAATGGACACATTGTAGACCTCAGAATGGAAACAGCGGCCACATTTTTGTAGTGTAAACAAAAA
>JBAMHX010000009.1:6712232-6728637 GCA_037177515.1 Pseudomugil tenellus | reverse complement strand
CCCCCCCCCCCCCCCCCCCCCCCCCCCCCCCCCCCCCCCCCCCCCCTCCCCAAAATTCTGGATTTTGAGCCTTCTGTGTATCAAAATACCAACATAAACAGAAGTATTGCTACATGTCTAGAAATCAATAGAAAATAATAAACCACAATTTTTTTTCTCTGTTATAAAAGCTGACAGTCTCAACAGTATTTGCAAAGTTTGAAAAATAACTAAAATAGAATTTTCTAATATGATTTGGCATAGTATCCTAACTTAGTGTCTTCCTGAGGATATTTTATCCTTTAAAATGAAGGTTATATATCAGAGAGCTGAAACTGGTTTATTGTCAAAGATGGACCTTTTAGCAGGGGAATGAGCAAACTGACCACATGTTAAAGACCACTACCCAGACAACTGACCTAATAAAGACCATGTGGGATGGCTGAGAGCGCCAGAACAGGCTTGTAAATGGACATCAATATCATAAGGAAAACCAAAGGCAACTGTGACTGAAATCCTTTTTCTTATTTTTATTCCCAGTTACATTGTTATATTTGATTTATGGGGAGCTGTTTGCCTGTTTTCTTTTTTCTTCTTTGCCCTGTGGCTGTATTTTCAGAGTATGAGTGTACAACATATCCTGCAGAGAATAAAAAAAATATCAGATTTGATCTGGGTATAATAATCTAACCACATAGGGGCTGATGGTGGGTGATGTAAGCATGGGGGGAAACAAAGCAAATCTCGAACCAGATCAACAATAGAAATAACACTAACAGCAGTGACAGCTGACTGAATGATCTATACAAATGTTTGGCGAAAGGGGAAAGAAAAGCACAAAACAAAAGGAAAGAGAGACTCAGAGACCTATTGGGGAGAAACCAGAAAAGAATAGGAAGAAAAAAGTTATGACATGGTGAAAAGAGACATAGGGGGTGAAGTATAAAGTACAATAAGGACATGTGAAGAAGAAGAAATGTAGAGGGGGCAGAGATATTGGAAAAAGGGAGACGAGACAAGATGAAAAAAAGAGGAAATGAGGACAGGTGATGAGGCAAAAACGGCACAGGAGAAGAAAGGTGAGAACAAATGAGGAGAAGAGACAAGGGATGGAGACTACCTTTCTGCTGACATGGCTCAAAGAAACAAGGGAAAGAGACGAAGACAGAGGATGAGAAAGCCAATAAGAGGAAGAAGAAGAAATGTGAGTCAAAAGGAGAAAAGATGGGAGACCCTTAAAGGACATGGCAGGCAAGGTGGCAGATTAAATGAACACGCAGGAGGAAAGGAGACGAAAAGAGAAAGGCAGACAGAAGGAAGAGACAGGCAGAAATAATGTTGATTATGCAAACGGAGCCAGAGCGCATATTAATCAAACCCCAGAGGAGCTGGTCAATCTCTAGCACTGTACCAAGCGAATGATAAATATGGTCCAGTGTGACACTGTGTGTCTTTGTGTGAGGTGGGAATGGGGAGAGACAGGATGAAGGTGAGAGATAGCAGAATTGAAGTGTCACTGTACGTGCCATAAATAGATTTTACGACTTCAGCACTCTCAGCGAGGCCCTCGGTTCTTTATGGAGGATGTTAGCCAACGGGGCAGGCCAGTCAGCGTGTTCTGTCAGCCTCGCATATCAGAAACAATACGTGTGGTCTGTCCAAAGAGAACATGAGAACATTCTTGTCAGGCGCCTCAGGAACAGCGATGGGGCATTTCCATATCGCTGACATCAATGATGCGCCTGAGTTGTGTTGCTTTTTTCAGCTGTTTTTACAGACAGATTATGCTGAGTAAAGGCATCGCTCAGCATTCATTCTTTGCTTCCCTTTCTTGATACATTTCGTCATCATATCACAGCTACGACAGAGGAAACAAAAGTTTGCTGTCATGAAACTTTTTTATATTCAAGTTTGATCATCGTACTATATTTGATCATATAGAACAATCATTTAAATGCAGTTGGGATGTGTTATAAAAAGTAAACAGAACACAATAAGTTACAATGTTTTAAAATCTACATCTAATTGAAAAGACCAAAAAGAGAAGATGTTTAATGTCCAAACAGATACGTTTAATAGCTTTTGTCTTTTTTGCTATTACTCACCCATTTTTAATTTGATCCCAGGAACACATATTTTTTTGAAAAAAAAACTAGGGCATTGGCAACAAAATACTGGAAAAGCTAAAAAATGGTAAAAAACAAAAAAAAACAAAAAACATCTGTTTTGAACATTTCACACGTGAACAGGTGAATGTCATGATTGGGTATAAAAGGAACGTCCCCACAAGCAAGGATGGGGTGAGATTCACCATTTTAAGAACAACTGCGAGAACAAATAGTACAGTTTTAAAACAATATTTCTCAACATACAATTACAAGGAATTTAGGGACTTCATCTTTTATAGTACATAATATCAATAAAATATTTAGAAAATCTGGAGAAATCTCTCCCATGAAAAGCCAAAGCCATGTATCACCTAGAAATACTCCTGGCTTCTCTGTGCCTGAGCTTATCTCAGACGGACTGACTCAAAGTGGACTTAAAAAGTGCTACGGTCTGATTAGTAAACGTTTTAAATGGTTTTTGGAAATCATGGATGCTGCAAAGATAAAAAGGACTATCTGGATCATTATTAGTGCAAACTTCAAAAGCCAGCTGTGAAGATGGGGTGTGTTAGGGGACATTCACACCAGGATAAGTCTTAGAGGTGGACTCGGTGTGATCGGGCGGCAATATTCAAAACGCTTTAAACCTTCACACCTTTGCTTAAATTTGTGTTAAAACTACACTTAATTCAAGCGGACCAAACCGCCTGGGCAACGTCACATAGTTAAAACAACTGCTCACTACAGGGTGATACGCCTACAAAAGCACATTTTGCAGGACAAAACAGCCAATGTGTGAACGTGCCTTTAGTGCCCATGGCATGAGTAACTAGGATATCTGTGAAGGCAACATTAATGCTCGAAGTTAAAAGCAGGTTTTGAAGTGACTTATGCTGCTTATTATGACTTATTTGCCTGCTTATTTCAGCAAGAAGATGCCAAGTCAAATTCTGTATGTGTTACTAAAGCTTGACTTCGTGCAGTGCATATGGAGGCCATGGACTGCTGAGCAAATAAAGTTGTACATCAAGCAAGAACAAGTAAAACTTTTATCTACAAGACTTCAAGAATTAATTTCTTCAGGTCCAAAAAGGTTATTGAGTGTTTTTAAAAGGAAAGGTGATGTAACACAGTGGTAAATATGCCCCCTTTCTCAGCTTTTTCAAACATGTTGCAGGCATAAAATTCAAAATGAATATTAAAAGAAACTAAAACTCTTGTCATTGTTTATTAGATTGAATATTTGTTAAAATAATATTCCAAAAGAACGTATTTATTTTTACATGACTTTTTACACGTCTTAACTTCATTGGAATTGTGGTTGTACTATATCACATGTACTGGTGGGGTTTGTTATTATTTTAGATGCTTCATGGTGCGAACAGAGAGCAACCTTATCAATTTACAAATGGTTAAAAAATGGACGTTGTAAACTGTTACTTAACTGCACGATGTGGAAGAGTGAGAAACATCAGGAAATTCTGTGACATGCACATAAAAGACACAATCTTTGAGCATGGAATCTGATTAAACATGACCAAAACATACATGTGTAGGACAATAGATGGCACAAGCCAGTTGAAATGCCTCACGGTCAGGCGTGAAATGAGAATATGGGGACATTTTTTTTTCTTATAGAAATATGATTAATGAGGATGTTGTCTGAAAAAATTATGTTGTCCTGCATTACCAATAGATGAAGGGGCTTTTCTTGTTTGGTGTTTGTTACGACAAAAGGGAACAGATTATCAACAAGGCCTATGCCATCTTAAGCGACGGCTGGGGTATATCCCCGAACACCCACAGTCCTCCAATTTCCCAATCCTCAGTGGGCGCCAATTCCAGCAGGCAACGGGCGAAAGGCAGGGTACACCCTGGACAGGTTGCCAGTCTATCACAGGGCCACACACATAGACGAAAAACCATGCAACCACACACTCACACCTAAGGTCAATTTAAAGTCCCCCATCAGCCTATCCCCAAGGTGCATGTTTGTGGACTGTGGGAGGAAGCCGGAGAACTCGGAGAGAACCCATGCTAACACGGGGAGAACATACAAACTCCAGCAAACTCTGTCTGAGCCGGGGAATGAACTGGCAACCTGCTTGCTGTGATGCTACAGCGCTTACCACCTCGCCACCGTGCAGCCCATCTTTTAAATTACTGCAAATAAATAAAAAAAATGTGACAGGTTTTAGAAAAAGAAAAGAGTTCAAAATCACATCAGCAATATTTGGCTGCCAAACAAGCTCCAGCCTCTCTGTGCTCCACTATACCCAGTTTGAGGCTTTAAGAACTAATTTCTGGTTCTTTCAAGGACAGTTGAATAAGCCTAGCTCTCCCCTAACACATACTCTCACAATACATCACATACTCCTCCAAATGAGTTTCCCATTCATAGATGGCATACTCATACATGGGCCCTTCCCTCTCCTTCTCATCCCTCTTTATCACAGTCCCCGCTTTTAAACAGCCTTGCTGACTTCAGGCAGCGAAACGATGCTGAGAAATATGTGCTGAGCTTGTTAGCACATCTGATGTGTTTATGTACATGCACCTAGCTGTGCGCATACAAACATACATAAAGATAGCAACAGCAGTGCTGCTTGAGGGAGATAAAGCAAACTGAGATGTGCCCTCTGGAAAACAAAAGAAAACAACAAAAACAAAAATTAAGAGCTGAGGGACACAGCGACAGTGGAAACAGCTGCACTCTTAATCTTCACAACAACTGCAGAGATTTCGGTTGAATTTTTTTTTTACTGTGCCTGTACATCTTAATTACAGAAAGTAATCAAGATCAAACTGAACTGACTCTTCTATTCCACTCAACTCTGCACCAATTTCTGTTTGAAACATTAATGAAATGCAGAAAGTGGGTTGGCCTGGCAGGTCGGCATAAAAATTCACCCACAAAAAGGTCCTACCTCATATGCATTTGGTTTTTATATTTCTTCAGGAGACTTTATAGGATTATTTTGATTGATTTGTATGCATCATGCCACGACTTAAGTCCTGTAGTTTGATGCAAAATGCTAATGCCTGTAAGTTCACATTCACAGAATCGTCATCGGCTGTGCAAACTATAGCTGAGACAGAGGGGAAGGTCCAACAGACAGCTCTAGGCCTGCTGTAATTAACAATCTTCTTTGAAAATGTCAGGATCATGACAGCTTTATCCAGCAAGAGATTAAAAATAACCTGATTGTTAACACCAATAACAATTCCCCCAACAGTTGTCGAAACACAAAATACTCTAAAACGCTGGCGCAGTTATTTTAAGCAGGAGAGCTTCACAGTCATCGTGATTTATTATGAGTAACTGAATGAAGCATGCTCCTTTGTAAATATAAAAATTTAATGTTGTGTGCTTAAGCTGTACATGTCTAAACATACAGCTGAGCTCAAGATGTGAATAATCAAGTTGTTGTGCTTTAAATTTCCACCCTTACTGTTCATCATTCAGAGCCTAATAGCAAAAATATTTATCACAAGTTTACATTTCTTTTAAACAGTGAAGAAATTGATTTTGTTGATGATAGATAGATAGATAGATCTCGCTAGAGTCGCAAACAATGATGGTCAAATAAGTAATACTCACTGTTGCATCTATGAGCAACATATTTCCAATTAAGTCTTTTAGGGACTTTTAATTCTTTGCAAACACCAACATCTGCCTGATAACCATAATTACAAGATATTTGTCTAACAAAATATTCCATTTGAAAAGATACTTAAAAGGCAAAACAAAGAAACAAAGAATGCTTTTACATTTTGCTTGTGTGTTTTTTATCTTGAGAAAACTGGGGTTTGTTAAATCTTGTTTGTACTCCAGCCGACTCAGAATAATGGCTTGCTACATCCTGGCACATTAATCACTTCCCCTAAGCCAGTCATGCTTTATTGCTGTTTGTCACAATAATACCAATGAACATAATTAACAGCATATTTTTATTAGTTATTTTTTTCTGAAAGAACAGGTCATGGATTTCAGACTGAAATAGCAGCTGGCACTCTACTGCTCAGTTAACTGTGACAGCTTGTAATATTTTTAAACATATGCTGAAACTCCAGTGTTCCCTTCTAAAAACTGTTCAACAAACTGCTTCCATAACTTTTAAACGACTAATGCTTACTATTCTACTCACATAATTATAACCATTCGCACAACCCCCTTTTGCTAGCTTACTCACTTGCTAGCTTGCCTGTTCTTCTGCAACTTTAGATAAACAAGTTAAGTCTTTTGATTTTTGGTAACTTTTCTTTGAAGGTCCACATTACAAACTGACCAGGAACAACTTCCCACTGATTCAATCTTTGTTTACTGACCTAAAAAACAGAATGTTTTAAAGAAAACTTCTCTCAGTTTTCACAAAGCAATCCTTGTTGCACTGCTTATCTCTTCTGTAGTGTGCTTAATGAATGTGAACAGTAGAGTCTTTATCATAACGGTCATGGAAAGAGCAAAAGAAACTACATTAGCTAAGGTCATCCACATGGTTTATAATGACTACTTCCATGAGTTTTTTCTTCACACAGTCTGTGACCTTATAGTCATGTGTAAGAACTATACTTTTTTATTTCTTAAAGGGGCAATATTATGCTATATTTGCCATCTCACTTTCTATCCTAAGCACATCTATGATCAATTTATGCATTTTTCAAAATGCATCAAACTATAGTTTTGCCATACCATTTATTTGTTTCTCAGAGATTTCTAACAGGAACTGTGAAAGCCTGGGTTTGCATCTCTCCTTCTCTCCTCTGTGTCTCTGCGGCTCCAATGCTCCGCCCACACTGAGCAGCCAGAGAGACGCCCTGTGTAGTCAGTGTGCAGTTAAATGTGTGTCTGTTAAGAGCGCAGCACAGCCACATGCACACTTCTTGGAGCAGATGGCATACTAAAGTTTTCATATAGGGTAGGGGGGAGTCTCTACTGCGCCAACCATTGATTGTATAAATACTGAACAGCACGTACGTCATGTTACCCATAGGTTTCTGAAGAGCGCATCGGAAGCCCATAGGCGGGTCCTACCGTCGCCATCTTGGTGTTTCGTCATTACTGGAAAATCCAAAAATGGATGAAAAGGTAGAGCTGAGAGGGCTCCGTCATGGTGGAACCAACAGGAAGCACGCAGCTGCAACCAGTGAAAGCGCTGACACATGACATTCAAAAGGACACTCCTCTAAATTTAAAATTAGAATAACATCGAAAACCGTACCTATTAAACCGTAAAAAGTTTATTAAGTTGATTTCAGCTGTGAAATTGGACATTTTTACATGGAAATCTATGGGGATTGCTCTCTCTATGCGCCAGCCCTCGAGTGGTGAGGATTGAAGTGCAAGTATTTCTACTTCTATTTGGCCTCATATTCGGCAGCCAGAGATGGCCGCCTGGTGCCAACGCTGCACGGTGGTGTCACCCGTTTGCTCTGCTTAAGCTGCACGCTTCTTTTTAAAGCGATAAAACTACAAAATGCATGGATGAAAAAAAAAAACTACTTCTGGGGTCGTTTTAAGGTACAAGTAACACTTATAGATATAGGTATATAGGTATATATAGGTTAAAATCTCATAAAAGTCCATTTTTCATAATTTGACCCCTTTAAGCTTTATATAATAATAATAATGATTTTGCTCTTACTTTAAAATTGGGAAAACCTTCCATGAATCATAATATAATACATATCTGATAAGCACTAAGCCAAAGTACAAAATAAAACTAGAAGAACTACATTTAGCAACAATAACTTGAAATAATAATTTTCTATATGACATTTACTGTCTCACAATACTGCAGAGGGATTTTAGCCCAGTCTACTTAAAAAAAAAACATTTTTGGGCTCTATTAAGGTCCCACTGCAATCTGGCCTCTATCTTCACTCAAGCTTTCTTCACACAGTCACTGATTCTGTTTCAACCATTCAGTCGTAAATTTGCTGCTTTGGTTAGAATAATGTTTTTACTTCTCGCTGTAGAATGACGATGTTTTTGGAAATTCAGATTATCTGGCAGCAACTGTTGTCACTAAGATGATTGATGGTGTCTGTCTTTCTTGTCATTGTATTAGCCAACCACTTAAATGTTACAAAACTGCTAAACCTACTGCTTTAATAGGGCCATTCACATTGATATCAATTAATCAAGTACCGGTAGATTTTATTAGCAGCACCTGACTGATACTCACTTAACTTCCTGAACTTTAGGATGAACTTCTTTTTTACTTATAGCTTTTGAATTTTTCCGTAGCTTAAAAAAACAAACAAACAATGACACAATGTAAAACATCATGCGATTTTGATTAAATGAAGTTGTATTTCCATAATTATCTGAATCTGTAATGACCAAATGCAAACTTGTATCATGTCCTGATGGATAAAACCTTAGGATGTGAACCTGGGTCGACCTTCTTCTATACATGGTACCCCAGCTAGTTAGCAGGTAGTACCTGCAGCCACCATTACCCTGGCACTCAATTTCCTGCATTTGTACATATGTTTTGTTTTAGCTAAAGAAAAGAATGACAATATTTCTAATTCTCACAGACCTCCTATGTGAAGGAGGATGGGTTTGCCTAACTGCTGTGAGTTTTTACGATGCTATTAACCAAGTTTCAACCTACCCTCTGAACTGATTTCACGGGAACGGACAAGGTCACTCTTGTTGCCCACCAGGATGATTGGTGTTTGCGGCTGGGACTCCCTGAGAAGGAGGCGGAGTTGGGCGGTACGGTGAAAACTTCGCCTGTCAGTCACTGAGAAGACCAGGATACATACATCACACTGCAGAGTGGACAAGTCCTGGGGAGTGAAAACACACACATGGATAATACAAACATCAGATAAGGATGTGCTCACAGGTCGAGTAACAGGTAGGTATTACACATGACAAGAGATCCTTAAAATGCTATCAACACATTTCACATTTCTGTTGTGTGTTGTGTGTGTTGTAAGGGTTAATGCCAAGCAGGTGCCTGTCAACTTTTTACCACTGTCCAATGAGAGCACTCAAAGGAGGCTTTGTCCAACTTGACTGTGCGGACATCATGCTTCACTTTGAATCTCCTTACCCTCTTAACAATGACCACTAACAGCTCGCTGGGGCTTCCTGTCACAGCGGCCTAATTAGCCCGAGTGGCTCTGACAGAAACAGCAGCTTATGAGCGCCTGGAAGCATCTTTGTTCTCTCCAGCTTTTCCTCCCTCGTTCAGTCAACCACATCTGCATTGGGCTGAAGGTGGTTCACTGGTGCACAATGGGTCATGGAGAGATTTTTACTTCTGTACTGTTGCATTCATGTGTCTAATTTGATTGTGCTTTTGTTCATTTTAATGAGCGGAAAATTTGGAAGCAAACTGGAGAAACTATATCCTGGAATGATGCAGAGTTGATCTCTTGCTGACCCATTTTTTTCATTGCGTCCCTGCATCATAATATATTTTAAATCTTATTAGATTAAAGTTTTAGTGACTTCAGTTCCCCCATATTTACTGTATGAGTAAAATGACCTGCTTTTATGTACTGACCTCATGCAAACTGGATGTTCATTAAAGGTGCAAAATGGAAAACCACAGGCTGTAGCAGCAAAGCAGCACAAACTTAGTCTAAAGCAAATTGCAGGAAAATCCCATCAGACAGCTCATATATTCACTGAGGTCTTTTTTACCCAAAAAATTTGGAGGAAGATTTCTGAACCTGGACATACGAGGAGTGCATGACAGGACTGGTTGATTTAACACAGGATGGCCACAACACACAAAGTAGGTTGCCAATTATTCATCAGTTTCTTTCCTCAGACCTTTACATTCCCACTACAAGAACTGGGGTTAAAACAGCATTTCCAAGAGGCAGTTATAGGGAGTCAAAAGGTTTGAAACAACCCCAAAGTTAAACATGGTTGATTGATGAAGGCAATGCAATTTTTTTTATAAAGAGCAGAAAACTGTTTGGCCAGTGCGCTGCACATTCAGTTCAACATTCAACATTCAGTTTGCATTCTACTGAGAGCTGTCTCCATCCATTAAAATACTTATATTAAGTCTTGTATGTCTTCTGTCTCTTTTTCTTCTTCTTTAAGGTTAAAAAGTTGCGCAATGCAACATTCTTTGTTTAAAGTCCAAGCTTAAATAAGTACAAAAGTCTTTTTTTTATTCTAAAGTATTTATTTCACCCGTTAACAAAATATGAAAAGAAATTTCACTATTTAATTTTTGATAGCCAATTTGATAGGTTGTATTGTAATCATCTGCTTTCTGGTATCAACCAGGGGACAGAAGACCAGTATCATATGGGATAGAAGAGGGTTTTCTACCATAAAATAATGCAAAATGTCTCAGAAACTGTATGTTTCAAATATGATATGTTTGGCTTAATAGGGTTAAGGCACAAATAAAAACACCACAGCTTCAAATAAATGTGTATGACTGACAGATTTGGTGTTATTCTGGTGAAGCAGACTTCATAGTTTTACTGTAGGCTAACCATGGCAGTGGTGCGATATTCTTCAGAGTATTTAAATGACCCTAACCTTACACCTGAACAATAAAATAATCTTTTATTTTCTAAAAAGGCCACAGAGTTATGAATGAGGTTAGTTAGAATGTGGCTATCAAGATCTCTAACCATCTGACAGGACATAGCCATCATTAAGCAAACAAATAGCTGCACCAGACAAAAAAAGTATTTATTTAAGATGGTGGTGCTTCACAAAAGTAAATAACTGACAATAAACATTTTCAAGCAACAGAAGACATAAATATTCAACAAACTTACAAAAAGGTGTATAAATGCAAACTTACCAAAAACATGCATCTATCTCTTTCATACACTCAAACAAGAACAGCTCATAACTTTTAGCTTGTAGTGTTTGAGCTATTAAAAGCTGAGATTATTTTTTTCCCACTCTGTTCTTCAGAGTGAACTCCTTATGTTTACCATTAGCAACGGCTGTCAGATTAAACATAAGTCTAATGAATATGAATGTTTGACTGGAGCAAAACATGTCTGTGTTATTTGTAAATGGGGGAGAAGGGGGGGGGGGGATTACAGTAAATATACATTTACAAGAAAAAAACAGTAAAATTGAAAAGACATCACAAAATACTCACTGACTTACTCATATTTACTCCCGTAAATCTATAATAAAACATAATCGACAAACCACACCACAAACTGTGAAGTCACAGGCCAACTTAACACATCTGCTAAATGTCACAGTATGTGAATTTATGAAGTGGAAGGAATGGAGTGCATAAATGAAAGTGACTGGAGCTTGATAGTTTTTACCAAAATTTAATTATAATCAAATGGTAAATTTTCTGGTTTGAATATTCTCCATAATCTTCAGTGCATGAATCACATCATGACTTGTGAATGGACTGGCAACCTATTTAAGGTGTACCATACTTCAAAGTGATAGGAGTCTTTTCCTCCTTCGTGTATTAGGAGAAACTGGTGGAAATAGTGAATGGTTGGATGAATAAAGTTTGGGTTTTGCACCATATTCATTATAGCACAGCATGCAAAGGCACTGATAGGTGTCTTATCTGAGATGGTGTCGCTACTCAGGTGAATCGAAAAAACATGGCATTTTCCCCTCTGACTGAAAAATGCATGGGAGCAGATCTGGTGTCACGTTGTTGTGACATAGAAACACATCACCAGACTTGTAAAGCTTTATGACAGAAAAAAAAACAAACTTCTGCTAAAGATCTAAGGGGCTTTTCTTTAGTGAAACAAAGCCTTTGGATGAAATCTTTTTATAGAAGTACCAAAAAAAACACATTTGTGTAATATTCACAAACTTAGGGACAAACTGAAGGAATTTCATGGTTGATGTTAGCTTGAATCTAAACAATCCCAACCCATAGACCCACAGACACATCCCAGTGGGATTTCAACAGGAAATAAGACTCTGAAGCCACAAACACTTGTAAAAGAATCAATATCAAAGCATGTTATTTCCACCAGACAACCCAATCCACCTGCTTGCTTTGGACAGCATACTTTATGTGATTGTGTGTGAAATAGTGTGTGTGTTGTTATATTTGTTGGGTCCAATACAGAAAAACCAACTATATCAGGGAGGTTTGTTTTGTGTGGACTAAAATTCTGTTGGGAAAAGATTTATGAAGACAGTAGGTCTCCATAAATTCAGAATTAAAAGCTTTATGTGTGTGCGTGTTTGTGGATGTGAATGCATGGATGCCCTTGTCCTACATCCACGGCCCTGGAGGTTCTGTAAATTTCAGTCCTACAGGGACTTTCAGACGCTTGAAAAATTCACAATGCCTCTCGTGGCCAAGAACCATCGGATCAGACCTCGGAGCAGGAAATTCACAGAGAGAGCCTCAGCGCTTTTTCTGTTCAACAGAGCACAGGAAAAGGCACTGAGACAAGAAGAGGAGGGGAGGGGAGGGAAGGGGAGGGAGATGCTGGCCACCTGTCACTGTCTGACAGGGGGGATAATGATAAGGAATGAAAATAAGAAGACACACAGAGAGAGAAAAAAAGAGTGAAGGACACTAATCTTCTTAAGCAAACGAGTACCAACTTGGAGTAGACATCGATTTGTGGCATGATGGAGAGCTTCAGGAGAAAAACTGTGACCGAGTAAATATGCCTCTCTATCAAACGGAGGCAGAGAGACTCACAACAGTGCCAACTCTCTCCCTCTCTCTTTTTTCTTCTCGATTAAGCAGATCCTCTCTTCTTATGGAGAGCAGGCCATCTGTCAATACCTACTCCTCCCATACTCACATGGGTTGACAAATACAAAGGCTGGGTCTGCATACTATAATATTCAAATAACTGCAAATACACAGAGTTCAATGGGCACATTACTGAAATAATCTAATAAAAAGAGACCCGTAAGGCTATTTATGTCAGATTGTAAGTGACTAAAATCCCCACATGCACTCCTTAATTTTCTACATGAACTAGGCAACAAGAATTGTGAAAATTACACATTTTATTTGTTGCTCTTATGGTTTAATATGTCTTTCCTTGCTTTGATTTGCTAGCCTTGGTTCTAGTTAGAATAAATGTTAATCCTAAATTCATAAAGATTGGATGCAGCCATATCCAGGAGACTGCTGTTTAAATGGTAGATTTATAAAGGTAGTTTTAAACTATCTGCAAAGCTTAGAAAGGTTTTCAACATGCAAATATAAGAGTTTTGTAGATTAGTTTTCCACCAACTGGAGCTGAGACGCTTCTCCCATATAAAGATTCATGAGTGCAATAAGATAACCTGGTTGGCACAAGACACAAAATTCTGGCGCTGAATTGAAGTTAGTAATAAATATTGGCCCAAATTTTGGCAGTTGAAATAAATTCTCCATATGGCTAATTTTCCATCATGTAGTAATGTCTTTAATAAAAAGAAAAATAAGTCTCTTTTGCTTATTTTCCAAAAAATGGTGTCTGAAATATGTTGTGAAACCAATATTCCCTTCTTATTTATTATTAAAGATTAGAGTGCATGTAGATTTTTGTAGACCTTTTAACTGTTGTAGACCATTGATGCTAAAATTAAGTCAAATGCCCGAGACAGATTTATGGTCAACTTTAGATCATATCAATTTATTTAAACTAATATTTAAGCATCCTTGGATCAATCCCACTTTTCACAATATTAAAGCAGAGCAATGATTAGCGAGTCACGAAAAACCTGCTATACTTTTAACTGGTTGAGTTAGCAAGCGCTCAGCTCATTTTAGTAGATCTCACTTCAATTATTCTGCATAATTCCAGGTTAATATTTCCGACTACTAGAAAGATGCTTCACAGTGCGCCAGTTGAAAGTGATGCTGACTGAAATTTTTTTCATCCTATTTTATTTATAAGGTAAATTTTATAAATGAACCCATCCCTGCTAATTCATATGACCACTTTTCTGCAATCATTTTGATTAAATTTACTTTTAAGAGTTTTCTCAGATAATCTCCCAAATAAAACTGTTTTCAAGTGCTGAAGATATGCCTTTTACTTGTTTTTTTTAATAAAATTTATTTCACTTACTGGGCCATTTTTTGTTTTGACAAAATAAAAAAAAAACAAAAAAAACAAATAGGGCTAGACCCTTTTATTCTTTATAGTTATAGACCGATCTCCAAGGTTCTATTAATCCCAAAGGTTTTAGAAGACTAAATCTCTACACAATTGCCTTTAATAGCTTAAAACAATAAGATCTGTAAAAACTTTCAGTATTGCTTATGCACGCAGCATAGTCCTAAAACTACCTGTGTTCTGTTCGGGTTCTGTTGGATCTTAGTGCGGCCATTCAACCTACGATCGTTTTGAAATTGGTTGTAGCTTAAAAGTATCTCTCAACAGTTTGATCAAAAGTTAAATGTAACATAGTTTGACGTTTCGTGGCATTTGCACATCTTAATGTTATCTTGATGTTTGTTTCTAATGTAACAGTATACCAAAAATATAAGGTTTTCTTTTTAAAGGACTTTTCATGACTTGTCATAGTCATCAATCACTTACACTTATATAAAATAATAGGCAAACTCCAGCTAATTAAGTCCAATAGCATAGTGCTTGATTTAAAAAGACAAAACAAACAACAATCCCTCAGGGATTTCCTGGATCAGTGGGTTTTCAAAAAGTACATTTGCTAATGATTCTATTTCCTGATTTTTGTTTGTGGGGATACACTGCACTGTGCATGATGAGTCCCATCCCAAGACTTGATTCTGACACTTAGAAAAAGAAAAAAAAGCGATACAGTTAAATAGATGTAACACTGGATGCAGGAATAAATTAAACTGTAATGATTCCTAATTAAATGCATTTCATAATCGATGATGAAGAGAAAATTGAATATTCTATATTTACTAGTCTAAGCTTTCAAACTACAACCCAACAAAACATATTTAAGTTACATAAATACATACCTCTGTCCACAAAAACAAAACAACATTTATATAAAAAAAACACTAACCATAACCCTGTAAAAAAGGGTATTTAAGCAAGTAATTACAAACAAAAGGAAAAAAAAGTACTAGCACAATAGCTGGATTGGGACAGCAAAGCTGTGATTTATCTGCAGTGGAAGAATATGGTCTGCATAATAAGACAGATTTGAGTGGGATTGTTTATGATGACACGTCGTGAGTGACAAGGCTGTATGGATGGAACAAATTGGCTGTTTTTTTTTTCTTCATATGAGAGAGCCCTTGGAAATCTTCAATGGGGCAGGAGCCCTTTATCATTCTGTACTTGAAAAGGAGAACAACCTCCAAGTATCTGCTCTGTTCTTAAAATCGCATTAGCAAGGTGCTTTAGCACTGCTCAAGCATACTGCCATTACATAGCTGCAGTTATATACAGCACCTACAACTGCATGAAAGTGTCACCAAATAAGTTATCAGAGACAGAAGTAAAAGAAAATACTATTAAACTATTTTTCCAGGTCAGACAAAAGATCTACATTTAATGCGTGCTTGGTATGAAAAGTGTGTGCATTTTCTGACCAACAATTCTTCCTTTGTAATGGCTTTGATGTGTTTATTTAAATGCAAGGTTGCATGTTTTTGTTCATTAGCTTGTGCTCTGTGCAGCACTCATTTATAACTTTTGAGTACACACTGTATGTGTGCTGAGGCAGAAAGTTAGGTGTATAAATGCAAACTTACCAAAAACATGCATCTATCTCTTTCATACACTCAAACAAGAACAGCTCATAACTTTCAGCTTGTAGTGTTTGAGCTATTAAAAGCTGAGGTTATGCTAGTGTGGTGGATAATTAGGACGCACTGATACTTGCATGATTATGTGGCACGATTTGAGTCGTGCCAGTGCGCAAACTAGCCGAAAACTGGCGGGAATAGTGGGAAAACCCGTAGTGACTGCGTGCTATGTCGGGACGAGAATTTTGAAATGTTCAAAATTTAGGTTACCACAAAATTTCACTACCGGGTCGTGAACTATGCGCCAACTGTACGTGAATACGTTGTGAAGTTGTTGGAACGATGGAGGAGGATAAGTGCCAGTGCCTGCCTGTCATACTGTGCAAACTGTGATCTGGTCAACCATTTTCTGACCTACACTTTCCTTGGTGTCTTTCTTCAAGGTAGCGCCTTTTTGTTGCTCTTCAGCCTCTCCCAGCCTTTTCTGCTATTCTTTAATAATAGCTCAAGTCGCTGCCAGATATAAGCATCTTCTCTTCCCTGAAATGACTGTGTCTCTGGCATCCACCATGTTCTCTCTTCCAATGACCTAGGGTTGGGGGGGGGGGGGGGGGGGGGGCTTTTTCTCACCCCCCTTGGGAAAATTACCAGCGTACTCCCCCCCCCTTTTTTTTTCTT
>JBAMHX010000009.1:6698128-6712222 GCA_037177515.1 Pseudomugil tenellus | reverse complement strand
CCCCCCCCCCCCCCCCCCCCCCCCCCCCCCCCCCCCCCCCCCCCCCCCCCCCCCCCTCCTCTATACAATGCCCAAGTCGGAACAACACCGTCAGAATTGCGCAAACTCTTTGTCCCAATGCGGAAAGTTCGTAATCTATGCACAACCTATGCGTGAACTCATCGTGCCAGTTTGTGCCAATGCGGACACTGATGGGCACGCATTCGTAAACTACTCATGAACTCGTCGTGAACGATGTGTCAACTAGACATGAACAGTACGGGAGCCTCGGGAGAACTCAAAATAATGACTTCAGACACCTGTTGAATTGTTAGCATGAAACAAGCATCATAAACATTTCAAAAGTTTCCATCCTAAAACTACTAGCTCATATTGATGGTACACTGACATTTATAATGTATAATCGGTGCCTGGAGTGATTATATGGCATGCAGGAGTATTTCTCCTAAGGTAGGCAAAATTATCTTCTGCGGCCAGGTTAAGAGTTTCCAGCGCAGTGCTTCATATCAACTGATAAATCTGTTGCATCAACTAGTGAAAAAATAACTCACCATGCGGCTGGTATCAGTCTTGCTACCATTATCTATAAATGCATCAGAAAGCATAAAATGTATTGATTGCCCAAAAATGTTGAAGGTTTTTGTAAAAAGTCTATTATTTCTGTTTTTTATTATACTTTTGCATGACTTTTAATGGCAAAATACATAAATATGCACTCTAAAATACACTTACTGTCAGAGCCCTGCACAGCATCAGGAACCATTAACAAGGACAAATGAATCACTTATCAGACATCATTTGCATAACACACTATCATTGTGCTAGCACTCAAAGTATTACTCTTTCTGGTTGTGCAAAAAAAAAAGGCAGATTACGCAAAACATTTGACCCTTTTAGGCAATACTACGTCATGTATCTGCATATATTTGTCACTATACAACATACCTGGAACAAACAAAGACCCTGGACGATTACAATCTATTGGCTCCAAAGTTGTTTGCTTTGTAAAACAAGACATATAAGCAAAGCAGCTTTAGGGCCTTTACAAGGAAACAAAAGGTTAAATACATCCCCACCTGCTTGCACAAGTGCACACTCACATGCACAGATAAATACATAAAGTCTCTTGCTACCATTTGGCTTTATCAAAAGCAAACATGTGCTCTTAGCACACATCTGCCTCTTTGGCTCGTGTTCTACACGTCAGTGTGACTGGCTGTCAGAGCAGAGCGAAAGAGCAGGCAGATCGATAAAGATTCTGGAGTGATGAATGGAGGGAACAAAAAAAGACAGGAAAAGAAGCAAAGGGAGGGAGGAACAAACATAGGAAGAGGGCTGTAAAACCTTGCTATGTGCCAAAAGAAAAATCTGATGATTGCATGATGAAGCTCTAAGCAAAATGACTGCTGAGCCAGTAGGTTGCTCTGTTTGCTGCCAAGTTACAATGCTTCCCTACAGAAATGTAAGGGGTCACCTAGCCTATACTGCATAGGGAAAATGCTCACGTCCACATATATCAAAATAACATGTGGGTTACTGCATGCCATCTATAACCACCTCACACTAATACACTCATACACAAGCATAGTGGAATAGTGAACAAGCCTGTATGACCCAGATTCAAGCTTTACAATGTCAGCATCTTTAGTTTGAAGCCTGTCCAACATTAAATCTCCAAATCCCTGCTCTTCACAGGGATGCTGATCAGGGGGATGATCTTTGACCTCCACGCAAGGGATGGGGGTTATTTTTATTGTCATTATTATCATGTTTGCATTCCTTTGAATAAAATATTTAACAGTTATTTTTAGCTTATCTTTTATTGTAGTTCTACTGCATTTTTTGAGCATTTTGAATGTTTTAATGGGGTGATGTGAGCAAGAGGGATCCTTGTGTTTTAAAATTATCCCAATTATAATGAAGCTTTGGTAATTTTAAATACTGTCAATAAAATTTATTTTACTCAGCTACATAGCAAATAAGTTCATTTTTAAGTTCAAGACATTATAACATTGAATGTTTTCATCAGTTTTCGTGCCATGTAGCTAACAAGCTAAAGGTTTAAACCAATTTGCATTAAGGAGAGGTTCCTCAAAGATACTGCTTCTAAACCCAAGTGGTGTGACTAACCTGTTGACAATATGACTACATTCTGTGGAACTAACAAAGGAAGTAGCAGTTAAATCAAGTCAAATTTAAAATATTTCCTACATGAGTAGCACAAAGTGCTATACATAATAAAAAGCACAAAAACATCAACATATAGGAAAATAACATATAATTTACCATCCTTCTAAATTAGTTTGTACCAGGTTATACCGATAGGTAGTAAATCAACTATAGTAAATGTAAAGGATGAGAGCTTGACATTTTTTGTTTTGTTTTGTAAAATTTTTAAATAAATATAAAAATATAAAATATAAATACAAAAATAAAATTTAGGGAGTTTGGATGGCAAATTGTTTGTGAAATATTTTTTTAGGAAGTGAGCACCTTGTAGTGGAATCAATGTATATGGTGCTTAAAAGAAAATTATAGTCATATAAGCTGTAAAATATTTTTAAATTAAATTATTTAAAAAATATATAAATAGGGCTGTCAGTCAACTAAAAATTTCCATTATGATTAAATGCATAATGTCCTGAGTTAACCTATGATTAATTACATTTTAATTATAGACTTTTTAAGTCTCCAACTGAACTATTACAGGATATTGATTCCTTTCTTTTAATTGTTCCGTTTGCTCTTATGTACTTACACTTTTAGGCAGTTTAGTTGAATAGTTTCATACACATACATGTGCATGTATGTACACAAAACCCTTTTGAAACCACTCTTAACAACCTTTGTTAAGAAACAAACATTTAAACAGGATTAAATATCCGGCTTGACTCCAGCGTTTCCAGCTTTCTCCCTGCACAGCTCATGGGTAATATTCAAAGAGAGCCGGTCGTAACAGAAGCTGAATTTTAATACTAGTTTAAAATAATTACCGTAGACTTGCCAAGAGAAGTATCTTTAAGGGTTTCAATACTAAACTGTCCATGTAAAAGACCCATTCTGTTTCCATTTCTGATTTAAACCACAACCTTATTTCTGCATCATTTTCTGAAGTTATGCAGACTATATGTGCATTAACAGTGTGTTAAAAGATTAACACCGTTAAAAGTGATGTGTAAACTTGTGAAAAACAAATTAACTTTGACAGTCCCATTTAAAATAAAAATATCAAATCTGTTTCAACAAATTTGATCAGAGTACTCATAACAGCCATTAACCCCTTATTATTAAAACCATAAGTATTAGCTACACTAAATCAGCAACCCAGTTAAATTAACAATTGACTGTAAACTGAACCAAACAAAGACTATGCTGAAACCATGTTTGGATATTTTGCAACTGTAAGTTAGCATTTTGCTGTGTAATGGAGTTTCTTGAAAACACACTTCTGCTACAAGGAGTTTCAGCCTCTGGTTAATAGCTGGAGATTACTGGTTTGCTTTTCCAAATGCATGTAAAAATACTTAGTGTACCAGTGTTATTAGCTACAGCAGGACAGAGCTCGGCTGCAGGCTGCATTAGTTTTGCAAAGACTGTGTTTACCCCACAAAATCTTGTAGCCATGATGGCACCAAAGGTTGAAATGGTAGACAGTTGACAGGTCACGTACCAATAACTCTAACTGATGCTTTCTCGGTTGACCTTTTGGTAAATATTTCAATAGGTTCATCTGAAATTCAAGTGCTTCTTACAGTACACTCTACACTGTGTAGATGATAGCCTGCATTATTTAAGCTAATGAGTGTCATTTTCATTAACCTAACTATTACTTTACATTGCACAGCATTGTGTTTGCTGTTCATCACTAATATTTTTTATTGGAAAGCCTATTTAACTTGAGAAATCTAAAGTAACTTATTAGCAGCTACCTTTCCTCTTCTCTGCTGCTCACATAATAACTTTGTCAGATGCTCTCAAAGTTAACCTTGGCTGTGAGCTTAACAAATGATTTTTAATTAGGCTCCATCGTACTCTGCGTGATGCATTCACATGTAAAGCTGATACAAGAGTCGCATACTACTGTTGTGCTTCTGCTTCTCCAATAATGCAGGTTCAATAAAGGCATTTTAATGTTGTTTGTTGACAACATAACACAGAATGTTATGGATGGATTTCGATTAAATTTACGGGAAATCTCAAAAATAGGATCAGGAACAAGTGATTAGATCTTGCAGGTGACCTGGATCACTGCCTGATCCCCGAATATTTTTTACTATGGGGGTAATGTTGCCATGTAAGCTCACCCAAAAAAAATGTCCACAATCACTGGCTATAAATAAATAAATACAATGGGTTGGCAGAGGTCTGCACTCAGAGTTTTTATTGTACCTAATAAAACTAAACTCTTGATTTTTTTAAAAGTAAGTGAATATCTGTTGCTTCCACTTGCATTTCGTGATTTGGATTAGCCATTCAAAGCTGTTGAGTAACTTAAATTGTTTTGATTCAAAACCAGTTATTTTAATCAGAATACTCCGCTTAATTTACTTTTTATTCACACTGATTTTTTTGCATCAAACTGAGTGATTTCCATGCAGAAAATATAACCAGCAATACTAAGTATATAAGCTTATGTGGATTAGGGGATGAAATGAGAAGATGTAAACGATGCAGAACCACTCGTATAAGACATCAGAAGTGAAAAATGTTCTGGGATTTCCTTTCACTGGGCATGATTCCAAACAAAAATCCAAATCTCTTCCAAGAATTATGCGAGTGGCATTTTCAGCTCCTAATTCAGCAGCAAAATGTAGTAGAACAGCAATTATCTTCCTCCAAATTAGATCCTGTGGTTTTCTTCAGATTTGCTTTAATACAATAAACCCTCCTTTCTGTAAAGGTCAACTGGGATTTCACCCAAATGCATGCAGATAAACAAAGATATGTCCCTGGATTACATTTTCCCAGGCCTGAGGAAGTACAGTTCTGTTGTCCATAATAAATATTTCAATTTAAAGCCATCAAATAATAATGGAAAGTCTTAAACATATTCATGCCTGAAATAATTCCAGACATAAACAAACACATAAGAGAGAAGGGTGAGGAACTTATCGCCCTACACACACATGCTTAACTGGTTGTGTTAAGACATCCATGAAACAACCAACATCTATCTAAAGCAGAGGGCAACATGTGCTGGTTAGGTCAAGGCCAAGTATGTCACTGTTTCTATTTTGGGCACATATTTGATTTATTTAAACCATCCTACGCCTCATGACACCCATAACGCTCACAACGCCTGAGCGTCTGGCTTAGCAGACTCCTTCTTCTGTGGATGTGTACTCTACACTGTCTTGCTTAAGTCATTTTATCCATGCCAATGAACCACAAACACACTTTTTTTTTTTTTTAGCATAGTCACTATATACAGTATTTATAAGCTCCTTCACTTGCAGTAAGTTCCACCTGTGGTTTGTTGCACATTGTTCCCTGAACTCCAATTGTGAAAAAGATTGCTTCAGCTAAACCTTCTCGTGTCAATCAGCAGCAGTTCAAAGCATGAAGCACTTGAGTGTGAGTGGAACAGTTTTTTTCCCCTTCAACATTTTTTTCCCCTGTTTGTATTGCAGAGCAATGGGCTGATGGTGCTGGTCAGAGGAAGAAGCATGAAGCTCAACAGTAGTGGATGCTGACTGTTGTAGCAAGATCTTATGCCTGAATGAGTGATTAATTCAGCTTTGTGTGTGCGAGCCTGTATGTGTGTGTGTCTGTGCATGTTGCTATGGTAACTTGGGTGTAGGTTGGGTTGCCCCATGGAGAATGCTCGCAGCTCTACAAGGCCAGACACCCCGCCTCTAGGGACTGCATGCAGTGAATGCTGTGCTAGTTCAAGGCCGGGGCACGTGTGAGGCAGCTGGATGACATCTGTCCCCATACATGACGTTCTGTTTGGATTTTATATATATGTAAATTTTCAATCAAAAGGCATGACTTTTTTTTCTTCCTTTTTTAAAAATTTTGATTAAAAGCCCAAAAGCACGAGCACATCTTGCTGAGTGGGACGTTGTCCAGTAGTCTCTGCCCCCACCACAACTGCTGATGGCTTTGGAGTCCGTCCAGGCTTCCTACTGAACTACATCTGTTGCTTCAGTCTTAATGCCCTCCCTTGTATTGACATGCACAAATGTAATTAACTTTCAGAGAGATTTTACCAGAGGAAAGAGGCAAGCAAGCACAAAAAATACGCCATGAACTGAATGGATGGGGGGGGATTTGAAAGTGATGACAGCTGCAGGAAGGAAGAGCAGCAAAATATCTGATGGGAAATGAGCAGATTTTCTGTGGAGCTCTCAGTAGTTAAATGTAGCTGCATCTGAATAATTGAACCTTAAGACGAGGGCTCCTGCTGGGCCAGTGGACATCCGCCATAGGACGATCCACCCCAAAGAATAATTAGCATGCTTACTGTTCCATCATATCATTAATTTCCATAAATAACAGCAGGCTGTTTGATTCACATAATGTTCTGGGTGTCACAAAGTGCATTTCCACAAGCTTTTACAGCTCTCCTGTGCTGCCTGCTGCGCATCACATTTCCTCTGATCGCCTTATCGCATAAGGTTCATTTTAGTTCCTACGAGCAGTTCAGAACCCAATGATGCATAGTGAGAGAAAAAGAAGAAAAAAGTTTTCTGGTTAGCTGTAAAAATTAAAAAGATGCTATAAGGGTTAGAAAAGAAGTGATTTCCACTTTCTCAAATAAGTGAACTTCAAAGAGTTCAAGTACAGTGAGCACAGCTGCTCCAGCAGGATTCTCACCACACCGAAGGCCATATACACATGCATACATGCACATAAAAGCAGGAAAATGAACACACTTTTTCCACTCAAATGCACACAAATAATTTGTCCATCAGAGAAATTGAACAAATGGCCTTTATTCTCTTATTTCAGAAGCACAGGCAAGGAATTTTGACATCAGAGAAACCTGAATACTTCAACAAGAGGCTCCCTTATCAGCACTGTATCCTGGCAGGAGAGTACATATTCAGGGTTATGGGTACACCTTCACCCCCGACAGCACTTAAAAATTAGGTATTTTTATATATTAATGGAAAACTGACAGACATGGCAGAGGCCTGTTTTTAGATGGTCTTCAAACCATATTTAAACCTAAATTTGCTCTCACATTGAGGGACAGAATCAGACCATCTTAATATATATATATATATATATATATATATATATATATATATATATATGTGTGTGTGTGTGTGTGTGTGTGTGTGATCTGTACCGCTTATTCTAATAGAGGGTAGTGGTTAGCTGGAGCCTATCCCAGCGATCATTGAGCGATCCTGGACAGGTCACCAGTCCATCACGGGGCAAACATTAAGAAACAAACAACCACTCACTTCTAGGGAGAATTAGGAGTAATCAATTAACCTGTCATGCATGTCTTTGGATGGTGGGGGGAAAACAGAGTACTCGGAGAGAACAACAGCTTCTCACAGAAAGACCACCATTTACAACCCCTCCCCCAACTATCCAATGCTAACCAGCCAACAACCTTGAATTTCACTTTCCTAATTTTGCTAACTAACTCTGCATCTTTCACTGCAAGAGTCCGCACCTGATCCAGTGTAGTCAGTTTTTATATATTCTTTCTTCATAAATTCCATAGTTTCAGTATGAGGTGAAGGGGGAATCAGTTTGGCATTACTTGTACGGAAATATAAACCATTCATCATTTACAACCCTAATTCTGAAACAAACTGAAACTCTACAAACCAATTACAATAATATCCAAATTCTATCAACCCAGATTTTATTCCCGCTTACAACATAAACATCTCAGATGTTGAAAGTTAAACATTTCGTGGAAAATATTGACTCTAGATTTTTCCCAAAAGATTACATTTTTATAACTGTGTGCACACTATGAAACTCTGTCAGGTCAGGTGATAACCCATCCCTGTATCTACACAATATTTGAGTCTGTAGGTCTAAAAAATGTTCATATTTACATCCTCAGCTCTAAAAGGTTCTCATACAACTTTAAAACTACATTCTCATGTACAGAAAACCACAGTGATTGCTAGTAGCATCATTTATAAGTAGGAAAATTATTTTCATATTGAACTGAAATTGTAACTTTATTGCACTGCATTCACCATTAAATCACTTAATTTACTTTTACTTTACAAAACAGGGTTATGGAAAATCTATATTTGCTGAAAAAAAATGAACAAATATTGGGAGTCTTTGTGGAGAACTATTCATTTGTTCATAAGATTCATAAATCATAATCAAGCTTAGTTCACAAGGACAGCTCTGATTTCTATGGCTGAAATAAAAAAAAGGTTCCAAAGTTGAAGAAATCTGATCATCATTTGAGAGTTTTTCGAGATCTTTTGAAACTTAAAACAAGACTATGTTGAGCCTTTTAGTGTATTATACATTTGGAGAAAAATATACAAAAGAGGAGAAATAAAACAGACTTATTTTGGCTCCATGCAGATCTCATTTGTCTAAGAGAAATAAAATAATTAAATATCTCTTTTTTCCTTAACTTCTGCGTATGCACCGAGAAGTAAACCATAATATTACACCCAGGTATTGCATTTTACTTAACAAATCTACCAGACTTGTGCTTGTGTAACCAAAAGTGCTAAAGAAATAAAAGCTACCCAAATGTCCAAATACAGAAAATCAAGCCAAACGGGAAGAAATACAAAAGCAAAAAAAAAAAAAGCGCCTGATTGTAACTCACCTGTTTCCAGTTGTCGAAAATTATTACTTTACTGTCCTCATCGTCCACTGTCACCGCACACTCGTAGCCCTCACCTGAAACCAAAAACCCATATGACATATATATTGGCAAACAACATTCAATTAATGCAGCATCAATTTTTGTTTATACAAACCAAAGGTGTGTATTGATAAAATATATTACACTATGTGACTCTAGCGATAGTCTAATACAATATAGGATTCTTTGCTAAAGCAAAGTATATGCAGTTACAGGCACCACTTCAGTGTGTTAACAACATGTCCTTGACCTACTCTGGATATCTAAACTCAGTGTCTGGGTGGGTATTTAAATAGTTAATGCTCAAGGGGGGACTATGAAGAGGATAAGGTGGTATCTTGTATAGCAGCGTAATCAGAAAGCAGTAGGACTGGTGACCTGCAGTGCGTTTATGAATGTCACTCAATTCATCTTCTATTTGGTTTTAAATCTTTGGACAACAAAACCCTTGTGAATTCCCTTCACTTGTGCATTCATCTGTTTTTTTTTTTTATCTTATCTTGTTCCATTTTCCATCTATTATAAAACTATATTTAAGCATAATCATCATAAAGAATGTATTCATTCTAGATTTGATCTGACCCAAATTTCTTGAATGAACCTGCAAAACCTTAATGTTGACAGAAATGTGTTTTTCTAAGTACAAGCACATCAAACCTCGGCTGTAAATCAATCTTCTCACTAGTTATTATATAATGAAGCCATAATGTGGTAAATTTTATTGCACTTACAGTTAATTCAATGTTTAAGCAAAACTTTAAAATATATCACAAATTGTTTCAATAAGGTTTAAATATGACACATGGATCCAACATGGGTTGTGATAAATGCTGTTTGGTGTGAGACAGGGACATCAGCTTCATGTATCAGACACTGCAGTCTGACGCTGACAATGACTGATCATTCCTGGTGTTACAGTGACCCACTGACTGACAGAGGCTACTGGGGAGGGAAAGGGGAAAAGACTGTATATGGCAGCTTTCATACTCTGAGGGGAAATAGGAGCCCTTTTCACATCAGCTTCACACTGAATGACTAAAAAAAGAACCTTCTAGTTATAGTGCAAATGCTTGCCTTTGGTCATTCATACTGTATGGCAGGGATCCTTAGTCCTGCTCCTGAAGAGTCAGCGTCCTGCAGGTTTTAGAAGTTCCTCTGCAGCACCAAATTTAATTCAAATCAATAATAATTAGCAGACTTGTGAAGCGCTTAACATCAAGTCTGAGACTGAATCAGGTTTGCTGTAGTAGGGAGGTTTCTTGCACTTCCAAGACAACTGCCCTTGTGAGCCAGGATTAAGGATCCCTGGACTTAGAGCTAACTAGTGCTATAAGTGTATTCTCTGATGTGATACTAGTTTTATTTTACAAGGAAATATCTGGCTCTGTGATTTTGTGCTGCTTTTTTCCTCCATTCTGCCTCTATATTTTACATTCAGGCATGAAAAGGGTGCAGCATTCCTGTCTTATCAACTACCTTGTGTCTTAGGTTGAATTCACACCCGGATAGTCAAGAGGACTTGGTTTGATGGGCAGGAAGTTCAGAAAAATGTTGCATTTTCATTTGATTTGGTTTGGTTTCATATAGAAATTTACTCAGGCAGACTGAAAAGTCTAACAAATGTCATGTAGTCACACCAACTGCTCACAAGGGGTTATATTCTCTGACCAGCAGGAAAAAGAAAGTCCTTCTCCTCAAATGTCCAGGGCTGAAAACAGCTCATTTGCTGTGAGTAAAAAATAAGGCAGAAATGAAAGTTATGCATGTTTACGGGTTCTATTTTTATTGTGTTCAAATCTAGTGCAGTTTTCACTCGAATCTGTCCACTACGATCAGCATGGAGAGGAAGAGAGCTATCCAGCATGGTGTACTTTGTTTCTTCATCTCTGTGGTCCATTAGCATTCACACTGCAGGCAAACTGAACTTACAAACTAACCAAGACTCCCGGTTTTCAGGCGAATCAGTTTGCTTTTTTGGTCAGAGTGTGTATGTATGTTCACACTTCTCCAAACAAACTAAACTTTACATGATCAATCAGTGCTAATGTGAATGCACTTTTAGAAATTTTTTAATTACCCCTTTCTTTTACTTCTGGGTCTAGTTGCTATGAAAACAAAGCAAAACTATCTCCTTATCCTAAAAGACCTTGCAATTTATAAACTAATAATATGAGTATATTTATTTCCTATTCAGATGACTGGTGAGTGTATCCTCCCTCTGGTCTCGTAGCAGTCTCTCCACCTTGCTACATAGGTGTAAACAGGTATTGACAATGGATGTTTTCCTTCATAATGTTGTTGGTTTTAGCTTTTGATATGAAAGGAAGTTACCCTTGTGCAAAGGCATAATCAACTTCAGTTAGATCACATTAGTTTACTCTGGGTGCCAACTTTTACTCTTGTGTATCCATCTGTATTTTGAACCA
This sequence comes from Pseudomugil tenellus, assembly GCA_037177515.1. NCBI lineage: Eukaryota > Metazoa > Chordata > Actinopteri > Atheriniformes > Pseudomugilidae > Pseudomugil > Pseudomugil tenellus. The sequence continues at coordinate 6,700,984 of JBAMHX010000009.1, read as the reverse complement.
ACAGACTATAGAATGTAAAGTAATATGTCAACAAAGACAGATGCGCAGTCCTCCAACAAATTTAACAAAGAATATATTGATTAGATGCTAATTGGCTAAACTTGAGCTAGTTAACTCGAGGCAGGAAGGTTTGACCAGGTCAGAAATGTTCCCCTTATGAGTAGAAAAGCTAATAATTTGTATTTTTTCCAGTAAAGCTAATGAGCTCTTTCCATGTCAGAATAAAACCCATCCATCTATTTCCCATCCTGCTTCATCCAATTAAGGGTCTCGGGCAGCTGGAGCCTATACCAGCAGCTATCGGGCGAGAGGTGGGGTACACCCTGGACAGGTCGCCAGTCCATCACAGCAAACCAACTACAAAACCAGGAGGGGCCTATGATTCAAGCCTATTATGAGCAATGCCCCATGTGGCATTAGAAAGTTATAAAAGGTAGTCATGCAAGCTATACATAGATATGTTTTATAACCGTCAAGATAAATAATTCCTTTGAAATACACTAATGGGGGAAAAGTGATAAGCGTAAAAAACATGTCTTTGGTAGCTGAATCTTTTCCAAACCTTTCCCTGACTTAAATAAAGACAAAGTGGAAAACGTTCTATTTAGAATAGAAGGCAGGTTTTCTAGAAGTAAACTTTAAAGATATTTTAAAAGGTCCCCTATTCAGTGTTCAGGCCATTACCACAAGCTTGTGTCTCAGAGTCTATAGAGAGGGATCTGTCCGATTGTCCAGCCAGGGATAAGGCAAGCGATGACTTGCCAACACCGTTCTGTCCCAGTAGCACTATCCGCAGTGCGCCGCCATGGCTGTGGTAAGCCGGTTGGGCTGCTGCCGACTGGTTGAAGGAATCATCTCGAGGCACAGCTGTGTCACTGATAGGCAACGTGGTAGGATCCTCCAATCCAGGGATCCAATCGCAGTCATCGGATACGGCCTCTTCCCTCCGCAACTGGTGTTTGACAGGCAGGGGTGTGCTCCCTCTCCGGAGCGGCGGTGCCGTGGTCAGAAACATAGTGTACTAGAATGAAATGGAGATAGAAAAAGAGAAAACTGTAAGTATAATGAAAGAGCCACTTGGTTTGACAAGACATGGTAATGCTGCCTGTGTTAAAAAAATGTTCAAGCTACAGATCTACCTGTTTGACACCGCCCGTTGTAGTAAATGTTAACACTATAAAACAGGGGGAAGGGTGTCTCCACTGTGTAAGAAGAAGGGAGGTGATAACAGCAGAGGTGAGACAGATGAACTGTCAGTGTGAGAAAGAGATGCTGATGAAGAAACTGTCAAAGAGAGAAGATCAGAGGTGGTAAGGTGGGGTTGGAGGGGGTATTGAGTTCATGGAGATGCACTGGCAGGGGTAGGTGCTGAGGAATTGCAAGAGACAGTAGACTGATAAGGATTCAGTCAATGTGGAGACCGGAGACAAAGAAAAGAGGTGTGTACATCAGAAACACGGGGGGAGGAAAAAAAGAAGACGCGAGACTGCAGCTGTGTGTAAGAGGGGAATAAGTGTGGCCAGGTGTCTCTTCTACACTGTACATAATGAATGCCGGTTTAATTCATGTGAAAGGAGGACAATAAAACCGTTATCTATATCCCTCATTATTTCAGCAATGAAGTCAGTATTGACTGCTGCCAGAAATCTTCCCCCAGCATAATAGCTTGCCAGAGAAACTGTTCATGTGTGCAAGTTTGTGTGCACATGTGTGTGCGTTTTGCAACAGCAGCAGGTCAATCATTGATGACCCTCATCAATATTAATTCTGCTATCATTCTAGCGTCAGCAACACCGCTAGACATCTGCGGCTCCAGTCAACCAGTGGCAACACTAACTAAGTTACTGGCAATTAATTAAAGGAGACACACAAAAATAGGATTACACTAGACAAGAGAAAAACCTTTAAGGAAAGTTACCTAGCTTACTTTTAGCTTAGCACCTTCCTTTCAGAGAAAGAGCAGGATTAACAAAAACCCGAAACATCACAGAATGGTGATGTGTAGTCACAGCGTAGCATTTTTTACCTCTGGGATGTTTTGTTTGACTGAATTAAAACAATCAACTACACAGGTGTAAATGAGGAGGGAACTTATTACTATTTCATACAAAATGAGTTTTGCCTTATTTGCTTTCAAAGCATCTTTTAACACTTAAAAGACCTGATATACAACACATAAGTGTACCATATAACGATTACTTCAGGACTTAAAGGTTTAGTAGACACAGCATATTTCTGAGATATATGTAACTAGCTTAGCAACATAGCATAATGTATAAATTGTAATAGAGTGTAATATCATTACATTGTGTAATGCTGAATAGTAGAATAATTAGTATTATTGCACAAGCTCATCTACAAAGGGTCGTATCATGTCATTTTTTTTTCTTTTTTTTTTTTTGGTGTATTGTGGTACGTTGTGCACTAAATTGCACTACAGTGTACTACAATAAAACTGTGCATGCTCCAAAATATACAGTGGCCAGCTAAATAATTAAACCCCAAATGCATTATATTGAAAATGCATAGGGATCTATTAATGGAGGCCAGTAGGGTCAATTTTCCGTCCATCAATCAGATTTAGCAGTGGATTCATTCTGAGAGTAATGGATGTTTATACCTGTTGATGCTGAGTGAGAGGCAGGGTGCAACCTGGACAGGTTTCCTGTCCATCACAAGCTTAACCCAAAGAGACATATTGCCTCAAACCACTTACACTTGCAACCAATGTGGAACCACTAACTCAACTTAGCATGCATGTCTCTGGACCAGGGGTTCAGTCCTCGAGATCTACCATCCTGCAACTTTTAGATGTATCCCTTTTCCAACACACCTGAATCAAATGGCTTAATTCCC
>JBAMHX010000009.1:6673863-6695159 GCA_037177515.1 Pseudomugil tenellus | reverse complement strand
CTCTCTCTCTCTCTCTCTCTCTCTCTCTCTCTCTCTCTCTCTCTCTCTCTCTCTCTCTCTCTCTCTCTCTCTCTGTCCCCCTTTTTCTACTAAGAGTGTGTGAGGAGGCGCGTCCTTGAGTGAGTGGAGTGATCTCCCTGCAGGCTGGTATGTAAGTGGAGTGAGGGATGAAGAAGGGTGAAAGAGAGTCCCTCACCCGTCCTCCAGAGCAAATATATTTCAGCCCAGATGCACAGGTTCCTGTGTGTGTGTGTGTGTGCCTTTTGTCATATATCAGGTTTGATTAATATCTTTTGGACAAGGGGGTAAAGCCACCGCCAGAGGGAGGCAGAGACGACTGATGGAAACGTAGCTTCCAATTAAAGAAGGCTTAATACCTTTTTTTGTTTTTAACACGTTCTTGCTATTTCTTTGAGTTTTTGTGAAATATTTGTTGCATGCTTTGGAAAATCAGCACATCTTTCTAAAAGTCATTCCTTCAGTCATCACTGATTAGCACAACCCTATTTTTTAAATTTTATTTTCGCAGGCAGGTTTTAATTTCAAATTTATCTACCACAGTGTGGAGTTGTCATGCGAATTTGGAAGTATAATAAACTCAATAAACTGTAGAAGTACATCGTTACCATGGGAGAGAGTCAGCATATCACCATTTCCATCTCAAGTACTGCAGCTCAAGAACCCTTAAAGACAGTTTTCGATGCACCAGGTATCTCACAAGTATATGTTGGGTTTCTAACCCATATGATTTCTTTTGTATTTATTTTCACTTACAGTGGCTATTTTTATTTTGTCTAACCTATTATTCTACTAGCATACTATTTTGTTGGACACAACAACCAGTGCTCTGTATCATTTATTGGTAGCTTTTTTCTATTTAAATGCCAAACAGTAACATGCACAAAATAATGTACCTTCAATTTTAGCTCAATAGATTTTTACATTATTGAAAGTCCCACAACACGTTCTCTCCCATTTACAAAGTTTCTTGCAGCATTTGTGAGGACGTTTGTGAACATTTTGAGGAAACAAGTCCAAATTATCACTCCTCCACAAGTTGAATAGGCTAGTCAGTATGAAGTATTTGTGTTAATACGCTTTTTGTTTGTCACTAAGCTTGTTGACGTGTGTCATGATTTAATATCTTCGCGTTTGTCTCAACTATCACCAAGAAATCACTCTAAGTTTTCTGGGTATGCGCAGATGCCACTTTGCAAAGATAAGCAGTGCTGTCATGTTCTTTTAGAGAGGAAATGCTGTCTCCTGACAACCCAAACAAGCTTTACTTGTTTTGTCACTTTAGAATTTCACCGTCATGAATTTAAATACTTAACAAACTAAGTGAGACCTGGATGTAGACCTTAGATGTTGCTCTTAAAGGTATCTTTTGGTCTTATCCAGTGATTTCATTAGCTAAGTTTAGGAGTGATCAGTTATATACATTGTTATTATAAACTTGACAAATGAGGATCATATAACATATCAGATTTATTTGGATTATAAACTGACTTTTTTTTAACTTACCACCTACATTTCAGCAGAAGCAACAAGGGGGAACTTTTTCAATGTTTTTCACACACTATTTCTGCATTTTGGATTAGTTTTTGTTAAAGAAAGAACAACATGGTGTAATATGAGACATGTTGATGATCTGAAGATGCATTTACCTGCTTATAAAACTTGATGAGGAGTGGATGATTTTGAGTATTTTCTGCCATATATGCCTGCTGAATATCATAGCTTCCAAAAACTCACTGGAAAGCATCTGCACCTGCAGTCACATATTCTCGTTGAAATATGTTGACACATTTATGTTTTATCTCCCTTTTTCATGCATCTTCAATTTTCCCAAACTTCTCTTCAGCAGGTCTCCCGTCATATGTGCTTCAAACCCTACTATTACGCAGTGGCACGCTGTTTTCAAGAGACCAACATTTCACCGCCATCTGGAAGCTGACCTGACTCATATCTACCCTCTTTAATAGAAAATGAATCCTCGGTGAATGACAGTGCTCTGATACTTGGTGCTATCATAAAAGCCTGGGACCATTAAATGCTGGCAGTGATGTTGACAAGCCTTTCACTGCTTTTATAGTTTGAATATAGTATCTTGAACAGCTAGTGGCCTGGATCATTGAATTAATCAATGATCTAAGCAAATTAGAGCCACATTTGATTTTCAAAACCTTTAGCATAAATTATTCAGCTATCAAGTTAAATGTTCCGGAAAGAGTGCTTTAAAGAAAAAAAACTTTATTGGCCTTTGAACATCATCTAAACTAGCTTTAAACTTACTCAAAATTAGCTCAGTCATACACATTAGTTCTTAAACATAGTGGTTTTAAAACTCTGACATCAAACGTTTGAATGAAGAAAAAGATTTGTGTCTGCATAAGCTGGAAGACTTATGCTACGTTAGCTAGCTAATGTAGCTACTGGAGCATTAATGATATGATAAATCTGTGATCTGTGGTTTACATGAAGAGCCCTGTGTCTTAGGGTGATGTCTCTGGATGATTAGCCTATCTTATCAGCTTTATGACCATCGCTTTCCCACTGTTTGGAATTTAGTGGATTTCTGGTGAGTCCCAACTTGGAGCTGCTGTGGACTGGACAGACGCAGACACCCACACTAACACGGGGAGGCAACAGCGCTAACCACCTTGCTACCGTGCGCCTTGGGGATAGGCTCATCGGGGACTCTAAATTGAACTTAGGTGTGAGTGTGTGTGTGCGTGGTTGTTCGTCTATGTGTGTGGCCCTGTAATAGGCTGGCGACCTGTCCAGGGTGTACTCCGCCTCTCGCCTGTTGGCTGCTGGGATTGGCTCCAGCACCCCCGCGACCCCGTTCAGGAATAAGCGGTAGAAAATAGATAGATTTATTATTATCATTATTATTATATAGTGCCCTCAATTTCATTGTGATTTGGACACGATTTGCTCACTATTTTTTCTCTGTCACGCTTCACGTGACTTCCAGCTGTAACTATAAAAACCACAATGGACTTGAAAGTTACGTTTAAAATCCAATCTAATTTAGGGTGCAAGTGTCTTATTTATTTATATTGCATATATTACAGTTTTTCTTGCTTTGTATCATATTTATTCAGTAGAAAAGAGATAAAAAATTATTTTGTTAAACATTTTTGATGTTCGTATCATTTCCAACAATGTAAGCTCCGGCACGCAATGCATTGTGGTCTAAGTTTGACCATTCTAGTGACCATCGATGCTCACTACTTTTCAAGATGCATTGTGGGTAATTTTGAGTGCACTACTTTTTTCCCAAAGTACATTCGGACACCGCTACAAAATGGTATGAATGCTGTATAGCGGACTATGTAGGGCGTACGGCGCACATTCGGACACAGCCCATGGATTCCTGCTTAAGTACACCTGAATCCAATCAACTGAATCTGACAACTAATCAGGTTTTGCAACTTATCAGGTTTTGCACAAAGACTCATTGATTTTAGTCAGCTGTGGAGCAAGGGTGCATGGAAAACCTGGATGGCAGTCCTCACAGGACCACACTGAGCACCCCTTCAATGCATATTACATTTAGGAAATTTGTGTTTGGTGGATTCTTTATTTTGTTCTTTCTATCAATGAATCATTTACTGTTAAAGCCTGTTTATTTCGATGCATCTGTGGTATTAGCAGCAGTCTGTAGCTTGCTCCCATGAAAAACCTGCCATTTCCTTGCTACTATACAGCTTATTCTGTTATTGGGCCTTGTTTTGCATTGGTAATTCGATTGAATAATGGTCTAAAACACACAACAGAAAGGAAATTTAACAATATACTTATTTAACTAACACAGGTCTTAATAGAATATGAAAGGGATATACACATTTACAACAGCCTGGCAATTCTGCAGGCGGTCTCAGGCAAACCCTGCTCTGTGGGAGTGTGCATTGTCATCTTGGAGAATGAAGTTTGCTCCCAGACTGTAAAAATATGGGATTGCTAAAATCTTATCTTTATATTTCTCTGCACTGAGATTGCCTCAAATAATGTAATAAAAAAAGCTATTACGCTTTTTGGTGTTCCAACTATAGTCACATACTCTACATCTTCTTCACATGTGGAGATGAGATGAAAGACAATATATGTTTCTTTATTAGTGAAATTCCAGTTGTAACACCAGGAAGTGAAGGAATAAACATTTAAAATATGACAAGATTTTGAATAAAATTATATTAAAAAAATACTGATGCAAAAGACAATAAAAAAGCCTGGATGTGTAAGCGCTGTGGTAATAACTGTAGCAGTGTTCAAGAGTATGAGGTAATATCAGGAAATATAGTTGTCACACTTTATAGAATTATAACACACTTTATAGAATTTTTGCATTAAAAGTAGGGAAGAACATCCTGGAAAAGCAGTTCAAGCAAGATACATTTTGTAAATACATCATTCAAAAGTCTTTTCTTTAGAGTTCCCCTGGAAGCCATGCCTCCAAACCACAGAAACATGCAATGGGGGTTGAGGGGGGAAGGACAAATGGTAGATGAGTGTGATTGACATGTCACCATCCAGCCATTGAAAATGATGTTTTTTCAGTTTTTTTCCATTCCACAGGTGAATAAATAATTGTATTTTTGTTATAAAGCTTTTTATAAATTGTCTGCATTGACGGTAGGAAGGGGATTTTAGGCAGTATAGTAAAAATTCCCTTGGAAAACATTTCCTACCTTATGTAACATTGCTAGCTGGAGTATAACCAGTCATAAGAAGGATGTAGGACATTACAAAGATGCAGATGGAAAGATGGAAGTCTACATTTTGTCCGCCTTTATGCTGGACAAATCAAGTAAAAAAAAAATAGGAAAGCTTTTTATTATCACTTTACAAAGTGATCTTTTCTTAGTACGAAAAGAAGCATATTTGCAATAAGGGAATAACTAAAGAAACACAGATTTCAATACTTTTTATGGTAAGTCTGTAGCAATCAGCATGTATGAGAAAATTCAGCTTAAAGGTCCAAGTTAATGTGAGTCAATGATGTTTTGATGCAACTGTTACATTACAGTGTTTTTATATATAGTTTTTTATATAGTTATCAGAAATCATATTGAAACAGTATTCATTATCATAACTATTATTAATTTAATTAAATTTTATAGGTTTAGTTGTTTGTAGCTTCCCATATTATGAGGCCAAGTTCTAAACTAAAAAAACACAAAAACACACAATAGGATTCCTTCTAAATGAATATTACCAGAGATTCCTTCTACGCACGCTTTTGCAAACTGTTATTTCCTGCTGTGGGCTGTTGCAGAGCTGTAATCATGCTGTGCAACTGCGTAGGCCTGGGAGAAGGCAGTTTTGTGAATCAGATCTATGGCTTTTTGCATTAAACACATCTCTCTTGTGGGACTTAAATAGTGCTCAATGACAATTAATGACCCAACATCCTTTTAAGGGTATTAAGTGGTAAGAGGGCTTTTATACAGACAATCGATACGTCTCTTAAAAGCGCATCTAAAGGATAAAAAAAATCCCTGCCTTTATAATGACTATCTCTCAAACCATGTGGATATTAATCTTCTTTTAACCTAATTGCAGTCCAGTCTGCTTTATATTTTCAGAACAGCAGGGTTGGACTCAGTAAAAACACTGAGTGGAAATGAGAAGGATCCTCTCAACGGGCCTGCTAAGCATGACTTATATTTTATGCTTTCACTAATCCACTGACTTAATTAAGTCTCATCTTGACATCGGAGCCCACTGCCTTGCAGCGTGTAAGTGGATCACAGTGCAGACAGACGACACAGATAAGTGCTCTCATTAGCCACCAAGATGGTATCGATGAAAAACTGCCTGGGCACATGCAACAGAAAGATTCTGGACTGCCATTTGGATATAGAGCTGTGTAATCCAAATGTCAAAAAGTCAAGTAGTAACTAAAGTAGGATTTATGGGTGCCAATAAAATAACCCCACTAGGTCAGAGATTACTGGATGTATCAGTTCACCACATGTTTAATGGAACAGCTGGAATTAGTTTGTGTTCATTAATACAATGATGATACTTTAAAATAATCACTTAGGCAAATTTGTGTTTCTTGTAATAGATTTTATAACATTATCTTAAATACAAATGGAAAGGAAAAGGAAAAACATACCCCTTCATCTCCACAACATCCTCGTTCTACATTTCATCTCATAGCTCGGGATTTTAATGATGTTTTTATGTGAGTCAGAAATTGCTTCAGAATTTGTTTCCGGCCAAGTTAACCTTAAAAAAATGTTGGTAAAAAGTGAAGCATTTTTTTTTAGAAGTACGCCAAAGCAGGCAGTTTTTCATATCTGCAAATCCCGCTAGATGCTATTAAGTACATGGTTAACAGATAAAATGATCCTCCAGCAGGTGAACATTAGGGAGCTGCATATTTCCCCGCGGAATTAGTGGAGGCTAAATGTGATAAAATGAGAATATTGCACTTACAGTTTTTATATATATTGAACAGATGTGATGATAAGTTGATTCAAAAGTTGCTCATCCTGTTCCTGTAAGCTTAGAGAAAAAAGATTTTGCTCAACTTGTGAAAAATAAAGTTATATTCAACTACTAGCTTTGCATATAGGCTAGCTTTTGGTGACCTAACCCATGGATATTAATTTGCATTGATTGTCCAACTATTCAAGAACAAACAATCGCCAGTTGTATTATTCCCGTTTTATAACACTCTGCCGAAGAAATCACTGTTTAAAAGTACATTTTGATGTCAGTACACTCTTTTAAAGAAATCAAAAATGACTTTTTCGCAGAAATATGATTGTCTACAATAGTTTGGATAAAAGAAGAACATATGTTTAGAGCAATTTCCAGAAGCCTAAAATACCAGTATATAGCCACAGTTCAGAGAACTGGCTCAATTAGCATCAGTTCACAGGGTTATACTCAGGCCTGACCTCCAGCTGCCGTGTTTATAGCTGTATGAAAATGGATTAAGGCAGGCTTGCATGACTGTTTGAAGGGGGTTAAAGAACCAGACTTATACTCTCAAACACAACAAGAAGAGAAATAACAGACTCCAACACATCCAGGCTGCACTCATGATGAGTGTAACCGAGTTGTCCTGACAGATAAGAAAAAAATCTTCAGTTCCAATGTTTTTTAACTTCAGTTTATGTCTGCATCAGTGAAACTTTACTTTCATTGTGCATTTATCTTAAGATAAACATTTATTGGCAAATCTGTTTGAAAATCCAAGGAGCCACCTCAGGTGATCGATGTGTCACTACACCCGTCCTCTAAGTTTGTAATATTTACTTTTAACTGTGCATTTTTTAAATAAAATTAGTCCCTGAACAATACAACCTTCAATGTTTTGTAAGGTTATTCACCCAATGTTATAACGAAGCTGTGGAGCAGAGCTAATATGTTAAAAGGCTAATCCAATCATTTTAAGATAATGTGGTGAGACCATGGCTGTGTGTGAATGTGCACCGTGTGCTGTTCTGTTGGTAATTCAGACACGAAGCTCACTACTTTCTCCCAGTCGAACATCATGTGACTACCACCTGTAACTATGGCAACCACAATGTGCTTGAAGGTGTCATTGCAAATCCAATCCAGTTTTGGGTGAAAAGGTTTTATTTCCTTATATTTTTTTTATTCTTTCTAATTAATAGAAACAAATAAAAATTATGCTCTGTATTTTACTGTTAAATTGCTGTGATGTTTGTATCATTTCCACCATTGAAAGCTCCAGCCCACAATGCATTGTGGTTCATATTGACCCTTGTAGTGACCATTGATACACTCATTTCAAGATGCATTGTGGGTCATTTTCAGTGCACTACTTTATACTTAAAGTACATTCGGACACCTCTACATCATGGCATGACAGCTACATGGGGCATTATTTAGGACAGAGTGGCACATTCACCCACAGCACGTCAATTTTGGTTTTCACTCAGTGCTTTTAAAAGCTACTAATTAACATAATTAATCATTTTTACCTCAACAATTAATAAAGATGCTAAAAGAATACTTGAGTATTCAAGTACTTAGCACTGACTAAGCCACATGAACTAGTTTAGTTACAACCTATTTAAACAGACCTGCTATGAAGAGAAGCCATCAATTTCCCAACTATCACAAAATGGAACAATATCTTTCTATAACCATCGGTGAAAAGAAAAAAAAAAAACATTTACACTTGATGATCCAGATTTATAATGTAAAGATGTTTTATTTATTATGACTTTCTAATGTGATTACCTTCCGACTTCCTGCATATAAGTGTAACTCAGTCCCTGCTGTAGTTCTGAGGAATGTTTTTACCTTTTAATAGAATAAGACCTCCAGAGGGTCGGACATGTCCTGGTGTAGATGAAGAGCTGGTGCAACACTTTAACAATGAAACCCTGGTTCATTAAGGCTGTGGGATGTCCAATCTGTTAAAATATCAATTCGCCATGAAGTGTTAAAGCAGCATCCATGTGAAAGTCAGAATCCATGTTCCTCCTGCAGAATGTCGCTTTGTGACAACTTCTCACTCACTTAGTGGCTTTATAATATTTTGGCTGCTTGTTGTTTCACTTATAGGAGAATCTACACTTCACTTTTTCTTTTTTTTTTTTTTGCAGAAAAGGTTTTCCTATTAGTCCGAGATACAATGAACATTGAACTTACTATGTTGACTTACTTTTAATTCTTTGAGAATTGTGCTTTCATATAGTTGACTGCAGTGTATTTTTTTTAAAAAAAGGTGATTATGCTTTAGTTAGATTGTACTTCTACTGTAAGACTGCAGTTTGCAAATAAAAGAACTGGTGGGTAGGTGATTCATAGCATTTGTACACACCCCTTTTTTATGTTCCACATACGTTACATATAGATGTAGCTTTACATTTGCTGACAAATATGAGTTTCAATTAATATTTTCTGCAGCTAAGCAAATATGCAGACACCTGAACTGCCGAACTATAGGTTTTCAAATGTTGTTGTTTTTAATTTAGTTTTTTCTACAGGGATGTTTTAAGGTTTAGTTGCTTGGCTGCAAAACAAACAAACCCATTATATAGTATTTTACAGTGTCTGAAGTGCTGATAATGTCCTCATAAATTTCCACCACAGCATTGCATATCTGAAAATAAAAACCAGGCAGTAAAAAAATACATGAAAATCCAATTACTCTGCCATAACCAATTTGTCAAGCAAAGCTCCTGACCAACCAAAACCATGACATGCCCTTTACTTTGGGATATTAAACCACTGTGGATGCAGATGGGCTCCACTTGAAAAGTAAAAGTTGAAAAGTAATTTTTTTTTTTTACTGCTTGTGTGATCTTTCTGTCAAATCTCTATTTAACGTCTCCACATTCAAATGTGGAGCTAAGCAAATCAGCTTCTGTTCAGAAGTCCAGAAGCTCTTGTTTCATGATATTATTAATACAATCTTGAATTAACATGCTATTGATTCAAAGCTCTACATGTATCCTGATATGCAGGATTCCCTCTTAGCTTAGCAGGGGGGTTACAAGGTTGCATTGTTTGTTGTTATGCACTAGATGCTTTATCATAATGGCGTATAGAAACTGATGCAAACACATCCCATTTATCATACTTATCAGAGATTTTATTATCACAGCTAGGGGAGGTGTTTAAAAGCCCCATGGGGATTTTGGTTTATATTTGCTGGACTCAGTAGATGTCCTTCAGCTCATGAAAAAGGCTGTACAGATTGTAGATTCTTCTGCTGTTGGTGCCTAAAGATTTATCGTTAAGTTCTGTGACTATTATTTATAAACCAGGAAATGAGCTATTGTTTAAAGGGTAATTGAATTGTTTGGCATTTTTATAGTTTTTTTTTTCGTTCATTCAGTTCAGAGTTCCTGCTCAACATTACCATCTGGCCTTTGCAAAGAGGATAAGTTGCTAAGCGACTCTGGCATTGTTATCCAGGACATAAACTTTGTGTTTTTATGACAGTGACAATTATTTGGGAGCTAAGCACACTGTTGCCAAGAGCAATGCATGTATGTGGGATGTAAACTGCAGACTCTACAGAACATGATGGGAACTGTGGATGTCTTGTACGGGAAATGTTCTGTGTTTCATAGGGGTACGTGACTGACACACAGCTGTGTGACTTTTATTGAGTCAGTCTGTGTGTCAGGCTTTGGTGAGTGTGCTAGTGTGCAGGAGGATGAGGCACTGACATGTGGGATCATGTAGGAGGAGCTGGAGCAACACGCAAGCGCTGGGCAGGTTTTTTCCTGAACTGCTCTAGAAAGACATTTGGCAGAAGAGCTCTCAGCTGACGCACGGCCGGACGTGACAACAGGAAGTAAAGAGGAGGGTTCCAACATGGTGCCAGGCACACTAGCAAAATGGCCGCCAGGGAGGCCACTTCCCACAGCAGGGTTACACTAGTCAGAACTTGCTGACTCGGCGAAGAGGTGGCTGAAAAATACAAAGGAGGCAAAGTTGAGGATAGCTTACGCCCAAATGTGCTTGTAGGAGAAGCTGCTGTGCTAACATGAGGGGACATAACATTGACAAATTCAAGAATGTAGTACGGCAGCCAGCTAATAGCAAAAACCAGGGTTGAGCTGATGAGTAGGGCGGTGGCTTTCTTGTTGCGTCTGTCAGCAGCCAGCATGCCCCTGTAGCTGTGGAGGTGAGAGATGATGAGGCCACAGTTGATGGCGATGCATAGAAGTGGGGCAACGTAGTAAACCAGGAAAGCAGGAACCAAGAAGAAAAGCCACTCTTCACGGCCAACTGACCACGTGCATCTGCCGTTAAAGTTGACATAGGTGACCTTCGGTAAAGCCATGGCTACTGAGACCAGCCAAATAGCTACAACCGTGCATAATCTGCGGGAAAAGGAGTCAAAGATCAGTTCTGCAAGTCTGGAAAGACCCAAGCCAGATATACTTTTATTTGATGGAAAAGTATGTATCATTCATCAATGAAACCTTGACACAATAAAGGAAGTGATTTTTGCTTTAAATGATAGAGAAGCCAAAATAGGATGACAGGGTAAGATTTAATATATTTTCACATATATGATTTCTACAATGAATTTAACATGCAGCTATTGTAGAAACACTTTCCACATTGTCCAACAGGCACAGGGTAGCATTATAGTTTATTACTGAGTTGTGTTTCTAGTTCACTGTGTGTCTCTTTACATCCAAGTTGATGAGAGTATACTGAAGCTAAATTTATGATTATTAAAAAGTCTATTAGAAATTGATTGGAATAGTCATTTCACCTCGCCTGCTAATTGTAGGGACATGCTGCAGGTTCCACACACCCCTGAAGTGGACAGAGGTATGGAAAATAAATGAATGAATAAATTATTCATTCATTCGTTTCAGGCTGCGATTCTGAAACAAAGTGGTCCAAAACAAAAGTCTTTGAAACAGTTTCATCATCAAATAAAAGGTTTGTGGGACAAAAGTTACGACTTAACATGGAAACCTTGAAAGTCATCAGCACTTCCGAATAAATCCATTGTTACACTGACTCACAAAGCTTCATTTGAAGTATTATTTATAATTTACTGTAATAATCATTTCTCCTTTTGGATTACCACAGTCTTGTCTCATTTAACTTTAATGCAGTTTTTATTACTCATTTACAACCCCATATATCTTACAGTGTAGAGATATTGAAATTAAAATTTAATGCACTATTTTCTCTTTTTAAGCTCACATTTTATATAAACCCAAAAGATGGTTGCGTCTAAAAATCCCAGAAGATCAAAAGTTTCTGGAATTCTACCCGTCTTTCACTAAGAATCATAGGATTTCCAAAGACCCTTCAATATCCTTTCTGTCTCATTCTGATGCTCATTTGAACTTGAGCAAGTTGTCTTTACCATGTCATTATTACTAAATACATAAATATCCTGCCATGTGATTGGCTGGTTAGCTATTTTTGTTAAAAATCAATTGAACATAAGTGTAAGTGTCTGCCTAACGTAAGTTTATTGTTGTTTCATTTCATTCAAATGGGGATTAAAATAAACATGCATCTCACTTTCTTCCCTTAAATGAACACTGCTAATGTTTGTAGTTCTCACTGTAGAAACTCTACAAGTTGGATGGTCTTAATCTGACATATGTTATATCTATTTGTAGAAATGTAATGGAATGCAACTTTATTTAAAATACACTTTACACGAAGTGCCACAACGTGGAGAGTTAAAACTAAACAGAATAAAAAACATAGAGAGCATTCTATTACATTTTTTTAGGTGTCATATTATGTCACTTTATGATAAATTGATATATTTACTCATCTTCAGTAATCTACTTTTTATTTTATCAGGTTAACTTCTTACAGTAACTTGCTATCAGACCATTATTTTCCCTCAATCACAAGAGTCACATGAGTTTAAGAATGAATATTTTTGTTTTTGCACTTGATTTAATTGTTCATTGTATGATTTGGATCATTGTTGTTATTCTGACCCCTTTAATGGTTTTCCTGACAATAAAATGTCTTTTTTTCCAGCATGGCTGCTGTTAGCTTCTGCATTTAAACAGAATTTGAGCAAATTACAACAGTAACACAAATCTGAAAGATACGTTAAATAAACCATAACAGTGTGTCATGGAGATGACCATCTAGTTAAATGTTTGTATAACTCAAAGTACTGAGGTAAATGGTTTCAATCTCTAATATGTTTATGAACATGAGTGGTGTGATCCAATCTCAGTGGTGTTTGATTCTTTATCTGTGGTGTCTTCACATATCTCCTGAATTACAGAATAAATTGGAGACCTCTTTGTTCTTTGATCACAACTATGGTGGCAGTAAACTATTGGTACTCAAACAAATTTTTTTAAAAAAATTCTGTACAGATATTTCAAACAAGCTCTTATATTAAATTAGAAATGATGAAAGAATGTGGGCTAGAAGCATAACAATAAGAAATGGGTAATCTTAGCTCACCTCACTTCCTTGATTAGAAACATGTAAGTCCTTTACACGTATTACTTGCAGTGGTATTAAATCCTATTCAATGATGATTACATTGACAGATTTCAGCAATAATGTTTGAATAGAAAACTATTTGATGGCTCAACACAATGACCATAATCTTTTGGAAATTTCACTTTTTGTTAACACACAATACTCACACTTGTGTTAGGCTGGCTGGAGGTCTCATCCGTGGTGCAACAATACGATACCTCAGCACTGACAACGCTGCCAAGCTGAAGATCTCCACCCCGACTGTCACTGAAGTCATGAACCCCAGGAGAACGCAGGTCCCACCACCCAGCTGCCAGTTCTGGAAACTAGCACTTAGCAGCACACAAGGCAGGGTGAGCAAACCGCCCAGGTCTGCCAGGCTGAGATTGAGAAGCAGAACGGTGCTGGGTTTGGAGCGACTGCGAGGGTTCTTCACCAGCACCAACCATAGCAGAAGATGACCTCCCACTCCAACCAGAAGGGAGATCAGGCTGACCATGGGCAGCACCACGGTGAAGGAGATAGTAGTGTTGGTGGACACCACATTGAAGAAGAGGTTGACAATGGCAGGCATGGCTCCAGGAAAGCTGAGCAGAAGAGGTAAAGAAAGAGAAGATAAGGAAGAAGGTGAGAGATTACAAACAAGAAGAAGCAGAAGAAGATCAGGGATCAGCAGCTGAGGAAAAACTCCCAGCAACTGTAAACACAATGCAGACAGACACTAAGCCAGAAAACTAGCCAGAGGCACTGAGTAATGATCTTTTTCGACAACTCATTTTAATAATCAACCACTTCCAATGCATAATTCATTGTTATCATCCTTGCTTCCCCATGTTT
Source organism: Pseudomugil tenellus (assembly GCA_037177515.1). Classification (NCBI taxonomy): domain Eukaryota; kingdom Metazoa; phylum Chordata; class Actinopteri; order Atheriniformes; family Pseudomugilidae; genus Pseudomugil; species Pseudomugil tenellus. The sequence goes on along the minus strand of JBAMHX010000009.1, from coordinate 6,681,374 downwards.
CCTGAATAACTTGCAATTCAGAACTCACCAGACCCTCCGTGTGACTGACAAGCATGATGAGTCTGATGTCTCTCAGGGGACAACTCAACAAGTCAGCTGCATCACTACGCAAACAACAAAACTCACCTCAGCAGGTTGGAACAGTCACGTCAAGCGCGCCGAGGAAAGAGGTTTGTTTGTTGTTTGGAGGAAAGAAAACAGAAGCTAGAAAATGGAAAAAAATGGGGCAAGTAACCAAACCACTTAATTCCAGTGGTGAACTGACTTTTAAGAAGAGCTTTTTGATGCTCTATGTTTCATGCAGCTCTTCAGCCTATCCAGTCTGAACAGTCACCCAGTTTTACAATGAAGGCTCAAAATCTAGTGACTTGGTTTTCTTGGCTGATTGGAGACTCTAAATTGCCCACATGAATGAGTGTGGGTTTGCATGGTTGTTTGGCTATGTGTGATGGCCCTGTGATGGAATGGCGACCTGTGTCAGCTGGGATTGGCTCCAGTCCCCCCAGGATCCCGTTCAGGGTATAAGTGGTAGAACTAGCAGAAGAGATCATATTTCTCCAGTTTTAGCATCTTTTCAATGGCTCCCTGTTAAATTTAGGAAGTTTAAAATCCTTCTCCTTAAATACAAAGCTCTCCATAACAAAGCTCCATTGTATATCAGGGATCTCATAGTTACATATATTCCAAACAGAGCACTTCACTCTCAGACTGCAGGTCTACTTGTGGTTCCCAGAGTCTATAAGAAAACAATGGGAGGAAGAGCCCCTCTTTTATGGAACCAGCTCCCAGTATGGGTACGGGAGGCATACACCCTCTCTGCCTTTAAAATCAATCTTAAAACCTTCATTTTTAACAAATCTTATAGTTAGGGATAGTCTAGATGTCCATTAGTTATGCCCCCATGGGGACGTCCCATGATGCACTGAGCACTTCTTATTGTTTTCTCTGCTGCTTATTTTTCATGTCTCAGACAGTACTGGCATCATTTACCTATTACTCCTTTTTCTGCAGGTCTTATTTCTCATTTTTCCTTTTTCTGGAGGTCTTCCTGGATAGCATCTGCAGTGTATATTAATCTGTCTTTCCTATCCTCCCTGACCCCAACGAGTCAAGGCAGATGGTTTCCCTCTCTTAATCGGGTTCTGCCGGGGGTCTTCCCATCCTGTTAAAAGGGAGTTTTCCTTCCCACTGTCGCCTCATGCAGCTCAGGATGGGAGATTGGATACAAGTCAAGATTCAATGCAATTTTGTTGGTTCTCTATATAAGGCCAATCTCTGTGAAGCGCCTTGAGATGACATTGTTGTAAAAGGGTGCTATACAATTAGAGTTGTATTGAACTGAATTTAATTGAATAATAGTAGGTGAATGTGTGATGATGTGGACATTATTCTAATCAGTGACGTTTGAGGATCTATGTTTGACATCTCCCTTCATGTGACTACAAGGACACCAACGTTCATGACAGTCCAAAAATTCAATACACATTGCATCAAACATTTTGCTAAGTGTTCTTGATTTGTACTTCCTTCTTGTTTGTAAACTGGGGATTATGAATAAAAAAAATTGCATGGGGGTGTCTGGGGTTTAAAGGCAAGTTCCATCATTCTGCTGTGAGAGAGTGGACAAGTGGTCAATCGAGCAAGGTCACATCAAGATCAGACTGCACAATGTTCTTTGGAGGGATGAGAACTTAATGGAGGTATTTGGTCACAATGCACAGCACAATGTTTAATGACACCGAAACACAGCATATAGGCAACACATTATACTAAGCATCAAACAAAGAAGTAGGGGGCTGATGATTTGGGCTTGTTTTGTAGTCACAGAACCTGGGAGTCTTGTTGTCTCTGAAATGACCATGAAATCCTCCATTTGTCAAAGCCTTAGCTGGAACCAGTTCATACAACAAGACAATGATTCCAAGAGCAGCAGAAAATTGACAACAGACAGCAGAGAATTAAGGAGCTGCCGTTGCCCAGTCCATGACCAGACCCTCATGTGACATTGTGTTGTACGTAGAAAGTGGTTCAAATTTCACTCACAATTATGTGGTAAAAACACAACAGGAAAAGATTACTTGTCTTGATAAGTAAAACTTTTATAACTGTAGCTGCTAAGATGTTTCTTTTCATACATAAGTGTTCCCATCATGACAAACAGAGACGACTTATTGTGGACACATTCGTAAATGTGAGTATAGTACATTTTGTTGTGAGACAGGTTCCCTTTCAGCCCCTTTCATCAGCCATGTTTTTTTGTGTTGATTCAGGTTATTTATTGGTCTGACTGGTCCATAAAAGTAGTTTGGTGGCCTAGCTAACAATAGTTCTGGTCTTTAAATATCTTCCCATTTCCATGTATTTTAGTAATTCATCCAAAAAGTCAAAACGGGACTTTCTTCCTCATTGTCGGCACATGAAACATGTTGATCTGTGTCCCGTTGGTTTTCTTCTTAACTGACATCAGGCTGAACTAATTAGATACCTTACATAGCACTTTAGTTCTGTGCCAGTGGATGCAGCTGCCTGTCAGAACCTGTCACACCCTTTTGAAGAGACCACACTTCTGCTTAATTCTGCTTCCTGTTTTATTTTGTATCACTGTCTCATTTCAGATCTGTCTCCTTGTTGGTCCTTTTTGCCCTCCTGTGTGATTACCAGCTCTACCCTAATGTGTCGCACCTGCATCCCATTGTCTGCTCCTCCAAGTCTATATATACCCCACATGGTTCCATTGTTCTCAGCCAGATTGTTGATTCTGTTTGCTCATTAAACTTACCTGGAGTCCTGGCATTTGAGTCCTCCTTTCAGTGGTTCTGATAGAACAATCTGGCCATTATGGACTCAGTCGACTCAAAACAGCTTCTAAATTCATTGCATACCCAGGAACAGATGATTCACCAGCAATATCAAGGACTGAATGCTATGAAGCAAGAGCATCAGAGTGTTTCACAGCATTACAAGGAACTCCAGGCTGAGTTTGGTAAGCAGATTGATAATCTCACTAAAGCTATACAAGTCCTCACCACCACAGCACTTCCCTCTTCTGCCTCTGCTATGTCTGAAGTTACTGAAAGTTTGAGTGAAACAACTCCACCTCGAACTGCTCAGTTCATTCATCAGTCGGTTCATTATGTTCCTGCCTTACACCTGTCTCAACCGGAGCTCTTCTCTGGGAAGTATGGAGATTGTAGACCCTTTTTGAACCCATGTGATCTACACTTTGAGTTCCAACATTCTGCCTTTCCATCTGATCTTGCCAAGATCTGACTGCTAGAGCCTTAGTGGGTCTTCAACAGGGAACAAGTAGGGCATCCGACTATGCAATTGAGTTCGGGACTCTAGCTGCCGAGAGTGGATGGAACCAGTCAGCTCTGATTGATGCCTTTTTGCTAGGCCTCTCCAGTCCCCCATCTTGCTCCCTTGGACCTTCCAGAAGACATGGACGGGCTCATTTATCTGGCAATAAAGATTGACAAGAGGATTTTTGACAGGATGAAGGAGAGGATCCGTTTCCCCATCGACCGTCGGGGCACTTCAGGCTCAGCCTCTGCTTCTTATGGACAGACGACCTTGGGACCATCTCAGCCTCCCTAGAGCAGTCTTCCTATCGACTATCCAGAGGAACCAATGCAACTTGGCTGCACTTATCTGATGCCAGAAGAGAGACAACGCAGAATTTGCGATGGCAGTTGCTTGTACTGCGGCCAGGTAGGCCATTTCCTTGCTCACTGTCCAGTAAAAGGCGAGGCTCATCAGTAATGGAGAGGTTACTGGTGAACCCGACAAACGTAGGTAAAATTCCCTCTCGTCCCAAGTTTCCAGTGACTCTCACTTCTCTTTGTACTCCGCTTGAACAGGTGGTGATGGTGGACTCTGGTGCAGATGCTAATCTTATGGACACTGACCCATCTGGTCAGAATCGGGGAGGGGGATGAATGGAAGACTGCTTTTAACACACCTGCAAATGCTCCTGCAGTGTTTCAGGCACTGGTCAATAAATGTGTTACGTGACATGCTCAATATATTTGTGTTTATGTATCTGGATGATATCTTGATCTCTTCCCCGGACATTGGGTCTCACATTCACCATGTCTAACGTGTCCTGCAACGTCTCTTCGACAATCGTCTGTTTGTGAAGGCAAAGAAGTGTCAATTTCACCTGCCTAAGTTCTCTTTGCTGGGTTGTGGTTGCTGAGGGAGAGATGAGCATGGATCCTGAAAAGGTGAGCGCTGTCATGAACTGGCCAGTGCCTGCTAGCCGCAAGGAGTTACAAAGATTCTTAGGGTTTGCCAATTTCTATCGACGGTTTATTACAAATTTTAGCACTGTTGCGGCCCCTTTACATGCACTCACTTCAATGAAAGTAAAGTTTGTGTGGACCACCCAGGCAGACCAGGCTTTTCAAAAGCTTAAGAACTGTTTTGGCAGTGCTCCCGTTTTAGGGTTGCCAGAGCCAGACCGTCAGTTTTTCATGGAGGTTGATGCATCTAATGTTGGTCTCTGTGCCATCCTGTCCCATCGCAGTCCTGTTGATGGTAATCCGGCTCCATCCGTGTGCTTTCTTGTCTCGCAAGCTGTCTCCTGCAGAGAGGAATGACGACGTTGGAAACCAGGAACTGTTGGCTGTCAAAGTGGCACTGGAGGAGTGGAGACATTGGTTGGAGGGAGCCGAACACCCTTTCCTGGTCTGAACCGATCACAGGAATCTGGAGTACCTGAGTACAGCCAAAAGACTGAATTCCCAGCAGGCAAGGTGGGCCTTGTTTTTCACTAAATTTAATTTCACCTTATCTTATCGCCCTGGTTTAAAGATCACTGAGCTGGATGTCCTATACCGCATTTTTTAAACGGAACCTGTCTCTCAACCTTCCGAGACTATTCTGCCATCTTCATGTGTAGTTGGTGTGGTATTGTGGGAAGTGGAGGAAAGGGTGAAACAGGCTACTAAGGACTTACCATTGCCGTCTGACTGTCCCCCTAACTGCTTGTTTGTGCCCCACAACCTTTGCTCTCAGGTCATCTGCTGGTCCCATTCTTCACAGTTGTTCTGTCACCCAGGGGTCAAAAGAACTATTTTTGCTATGCAGTAGAGGTTCTGTGCTCAGAACAAGCCGTCCAACCAACGTCCAGCTGGTCTCCTCCATCCTCTTTCTTTTCCAGCTCGCCCGTGGTCTGACACTTCCATGGACTTTGTTACAGGCCTTCCTCCATCTGAAGGTAACACTGTTATATTCACAGTAGTTGGCAGATTTTCTAAGATGGCCCATTTTATTGCCCTCTGCAAAGGAGACCGCAGAGATTGTTTTTGTAAATGTGTTCAGGTTACATGGACTTCTGAGGGATATTGTCACTGATTGGGGACCCCAGTTCACCTCCCGTTTTTTAAAGGCTTTCTGCTCTCTTTTGGGGACTTCAGTGAGTCTTTCTTCAGGGTACCATCCCCAGTCCAATGGATAAACTGAACGGCTGAACCAGGAACTGGAGAAAGATTTGCGATGTATTGCCTCGGGTGCCCCTATATCTTGGAGTAAACGACTGCTGTGGGTGTAGTATGCCCGCAACTCACTCCCTGGTGCTTCCAATGCTCTAGAGAGAGAAGTGGAAGTCCCAGCTGCCCAGGCCATGGTTCGCCATTACTGTCGGACCTGAATCCAGGCTCGACGGTCACTTCTGCATCAGTCAGCAGTGTACAAGAGGTCATCAGATGTCCATCACACAACGGCCCTAGAGTACCGAGAAGGACAGAGGCTGTGGCTGTCAACCAGGGACCTCCCGCTCCGTGTTCAGAGTCGTGAGTTGGCACCTTGCTTTGTAGGGCCATTTCCAGTGTCCAAGGTCATTGATCCGGTAGCTATTAATCTAAAACTACCCATGACCATGAGGATCTACCCCACGTTCCATGTAAGCAGGATTAAATCCGTGAAGAGAGTACACTCTTGCCACATGCCCTACCGCCACCACCGCCCCATCTGGTTGACGGTGACCCGGTGTACAGGGTGAGAAAGTTACTGGCGGTGAGACGCCGGGGCCGTGGATTTCAATATCTTGTGGACTGGGAGGAGTACGGTCCCGAAGAGCGGTCTTGGGTGTCTGCCAGCAATATTTTGGATCCACAGATGATTCAGGACTTCCATGCACGACATCCTGATGCACCTGCGCCGCCAGGTGCCGGCCTTGGAGGAGGGGGTATGTCACACCTGTTTCCTGTTTTATTTTGTATCATTAATTTCAGATCCGTTTCCTCCTTGGTCCTGTTTGACCTCCTGTGTGATTACCAGCTCTGCCCTAATGTGTCGCACTTATATCCTATTGTCTCTTCCTCCAAGTCTATATATACCCCACATGGTTCCATTGTTCTCTGCCAAATTGTTGATTCTGTTTACTTGTGTTCTAAGAGAAAACCAGATTAAACTTGTCTGGAGTCCTGGCATTTGAGTCCTCCTTTCAGTGGTTCTGATAGAACCAGTGAGAAAATGCAGAGAGGATGCGCAGAAAGAGATATTTACCATTGAACAAAAAGGCTGGTTAAACTGTCCTACATGCCTGATAATACCATATAAATAATCAGTTTCATTACTGCGTAGGTTTGTCTCCTCACATTTATAAATTAATTGACAGTCTTCCCAGTAATCACTTGTTAAGATAGCAGATCATGAATGTAATAATTTTATTTTATGTTAAGAATCATTACATTGAAATTGACAGCAGGATTTTTAACCACAAGTCATCGACATAAAAGGGACTCAGCAGCTATCTGAACTTTTTAAGTAGTTTTTTTTTTGTTGTTGTTGTTATTTTGATTTTGGACTAATTGATTACAGAATCTAATAATTTTGGACCAGATTCAACTACTAGTTAGTTAAATAAATAAAAGGGTAAATACATAAGGCTGGCACAGTGACACTTTCTACACTTTGTCCAGCAAGTTTTCATGTGCGCAATCGTTTTTCTCATCTGTTCTATTTTCATTCTCCACTATACACAAAGTTGTGTATGGTGTATAATGATTGCTTGTTGTGTTGGAGAATAGATGTGTATGTCTTTTGTAAATAACTTATTTTGAAAGTATTTCGCATGTCCTCTCCCACTGATAACTGCATGACTTTGTCGTTTCAGTTAGTTGTATATTTAAAATTCATCCCTAATGACATCAATAACAATTCCCATTAATTGCTTCATATTTGCAAACACTGATAAAACCTCTATAGAAATATTTTTCTATCATCAATCTGGAGTTCATTACAAGCGGCTGGTACTGGAAGCAGTTTATGGCATCATGAGCACTGCATTAAACTGGTCCAGGCTAGAAAAACATATCTGAGACCAGATAGATGAAACATATGCATGTAGGGGCCCACAGATCTGGAGTGGGCTTGATGAAAAATGTTGACATCCATACATCCATCTCCATTATCCATTAAAATCCATTAAAAAATATTAAAGAAAAAGAGTTCTCTCTCTCTCTCTCTCTCTCTCTCTCTCTCTCTCTATATATATATATATATAT
>JBAMHX010000009.1:6636275-6646609 GCA_037177515.1 Pseudomugil tenellus | reverse complement strand
TGATTGGCTGATTGGAAATTAAGTGTTAATGAGCAGTTGGGCAGGTGTACCTAATAAAGTGGCCGGTGAGTGTATGAATGTGTGTGTGTGTGTGTGTGTGTGTGTGTGTGTGTGTATAAATAGGTAAGAGCTTCTTATTGTGCTGCTACTGACTGAGTTTTTACTGATTCAGAATGTCTCTAAAAATCAGACAAACAAGAAAAATAAAAAACCTGCCGAGTGTGTTGATGCCCTGCAGCTCTCTGGGACGTGGCACTACATTATTATCATCTGATTCACAAAGACACATGTGACAGCTTTATACTTTAAAAGGAACTTATTTATGGAAAGAGCCTCTGGTAACAAACGTTAGATGAATAACACTGTGCAAAGTAGCAGGAGGGGTTTAAATAGAAAATTATATACAAGAAAAAAACACCTCAAACCTATACATGTTGAGTTTATTGTCTCACCTCATTCTGAGCACTTTAATGAAAACAAATAGATCAAACTTCCAGTTCAGCGACAGATCAACATGCTCAATGGCACCCAGTGGTCAATAAAAACTCCTCTCAATAGATTTAATTCACAATATATAAATAAATAAATAAGAATTGAACCTCTGCAGTTCAGACAGAGGACACAGCCTAAACTCACAGATTCAGGAGGAAGGTGTCCGGCTCTGTGTCTCCGAGGTGGGCGTGGTCTGACGTGGGTCACATGGCGTAGCGGCGAGCCATTTGTGGGGAGCGTGGACAGAGACTCCCATGATGCCGAGTGACTGAGAGAAGCAGAGTGGGGAGGAGCAGATGGTGTTGGGGAGGGACTGGGCTCATCACCCAAACCTTGGAGATGGAAATGAGTTGTGACAAAAATCTCATTATCTTTTGACCTGCAGCGCGCTGCACATTAACCTGCTTTAAGTTCAATCCTCTCTGATAAATGATGAATGAGGTCACACCAAAGGTGCAATTACTTAAAATACACCCAATTTAAGCAAATATGAGGATTTACCATTAGAAATTAAGAAAAAAATCTTCTTAGCTTCACTTTAAACAATTTATGTGAGAGGTTTTTCTTTCCCATCGAGTAACTTTTCAAAATGCTATTAACATAAGCATTAGCATAGCTGGAGGACGGTTACAGCAAGATTAAATATTAAACAACATGATCACTCATTTCACCGCACTGCACTTCTGGTGGAGGAGGAAGACTTTGTCATTGATTAAAAATGAAACATCAGCTGACCCTGGGCCTGTTGTGCATGTATATCATTACATACAAGACAGAAAACTCACTCAGTTTAGTGGAGACGGGGCGGATTCTTCTTGTTCTGGAGCTCCGCTTCTTAATTGCCATGGTGTCCTTTTATTAGAGAAGATAATTGCACACTAAGAAGACTTTTTAAATATACTTTGTCCTTGACAAATAACTTTTAATATAAAAGAAAAAAAACTGTCAACTCTAAGAAAAAAAAACTCAATTATTCAACAAAAACTGACTGAAATGCAGAAGCAGTGTATTCAAAAGTTGATTCACTGAGTTATGGAAAGCTTTTCTTTGATATTCTTTGATCGTTTCAGTCACATTATTGTGGAGGAGTTTTACTGAACATCTTTGCTTCGGTGCACTGAGCTCTGGGCTTTCAATGACGCGTTTGTGCTGATACGTTATTTATGAACAAACATTTTCACTTTGGTGTCATTTGCCCAATTCAACTAAAGTCAGCTTTATTTGTATAGCCTTCCCTTCACACAACTTTGCACACCAAAGCTATGCAGCCATGTCCATTAAGATAAAGCACACAGGACAAATGTAAATTATATATAACAAAAAAACTATCCTAGGATTCTCTAAGTGATGTATCTTGGCAACCAAATGAATGTTGTAGATAAGACTAGAATTTTAAATAGCAGAAAGTGAACTATCAAACATTGTCTTAGTGCAAATAATCTGATTCAAAGATTAATGTTCATGATAATATGTGTTTTAAAGTTTTAAAAGAAACTGGAATAAAAAGTATATTTACACAGAAAATAATGTGATGTACTTAACCCTGTTAAACACAACCACACAACTATAAATGTTTTTATGAAAGCAGAGAAAAGTGACCCTTTTGTATTTATGCTTGACAAACTTCAATAAAAGTAACAAATTTAAAATCTAGCATAATAACTGAGGCCTGTAGAGTCTGCAATGCAGCTCTGGGACATTGTAGGAAAACTGCATTTTAATGTTAAAAACTTGCAAATAATCTTTCTTACTACAGAATAATACACTAAATAGTTTAAAAGGTTGCTGCAAGACTTAATTGTTGATGCAATCAAATGGCTGCTTCTTCTCTTAATGCGAAAGGAAAATGAATGGACTGAATCAGTCTTTTACTCAATTTTTTTTCAATCAAGTGAAACAGATTTAAAATAAAGGTATAGTTTCTTTAAGTTGATGCACCCGCATCCTGTTCAGTCCAGCATAAATGCAGAGTCGTAGTAGAACTCGCAGATTCATATTTATACTTCCAGTGGTACTTGAACACTTACAATTCCCAAATTGACACCAAAGTCTTCATCAGGAAACTCCAGAGACTCAACTAATCTTGACTGTCTGACCGTCCTTCTGCCAGTCCCGACATCATCCCAGCGCTTGACCTGAGATACCTGCCGCAGCTGATGAAACACAAACACACATTACAAACCGCTCAACACCACGTCCACAAATCCTCACATCAGCTGGATCGTTATCCTTAGAAGTAATCTCAGATGAGTGGCATGCTTTAGAAGTTCAGGAACACACTTCACTATCATTTTAGCAAAGCCCAAGAAGAATATAAATTAGAAGCAACTTCTTGATCATCAAAGCTGAGTGAGGCATGCCAGAGGACGCACTGTTGCCGCAAGAAAAGGAAAAAAAAGGAGAACGAGATGTGTCTTTAGAGGCAGTGAATGGAATGCAAAGCAGAGCAGAGCAGGGAGTGTTATTCCCAGAGAAGCCATTTCTGTCTGCCTTTTCATTTAAACAATTACACTTGATGGAGAGGAGGACCTGCCGGGTCAAATCCCAGCTTTCACTCATTTAAACCAAGTTCTGTTGTCTGAGAACACAACCATAGAAAAGGAGCGGGTTCACCAAAGCTGCGTTCTGATGATGGTAAATATCCCATGAAAGTCTACGTCTAATAATTACACGTTTCAACTCTTCTGTAAGCTTGTTTTCCTGCCACCGGAGGTCAATATCACAACATCGAAACAGATTCCACTTTGATGGTTTCACAGACACAGAGGGAGTGCTTCAGATATATTCTAGTTTGTGCTGCTGGTTTTTATCCTAATTACAAAATCTGTATGATCGGACTGTAAACAAGAGGGATTGGTCTTGCAATGGCTGCTTCTGGTTGTTATCACATAACATCCATATAGGCAGCTCGTTCTAGAAGTGATCTGATGAAATAAAGTTTGAGGTAGGTGTTGTGTACATCTGCAGCCAGTGGGTCGGGTCAGCGGCAGTATCCACCACCAGAACTCAGATATCCATTTCAACCCACATTTTCTAAAAAGTGAAGCAAGCATGGCTACGTACACAGGCTGCTAGAAAACCCTTGGAAAGTTCACTTTGCAAAATATGGGATCTTTAGAACTATGAAAATGAAGGTGGCAGATTGAAAACTGACTAGTTGTTCGGCTAAGAGGAATTTTTTGGGATATTTAACTCTTTTGCATGATGTTAGGAAATAGATAACCTGTTACTAGTTTAACATGACTTTTATCCGTTTGCTAATGGAAGTCATTAGCTTTGCTGTTGGAACAATTGTTCACTTTCTGCTGTTAAAGGAAGATTCCTGAAGGGACACACTGCTAAACTCAGAGCTTCCAGATTTGAAGGATGCTTAACATTAATTCCATCTATTCTATTAGTTTCTTCAATAGGGACAATACACATTAATGTTAATGCACCTTTAATAAAACTGAACGTTTCACATGTCAAGTCAAAAATGTAACATTGTGTTACATTTGAGGCCAAATTGTCTGCTAAGGTACCTCCATGCTGCAGATGTTTTTAAATGTGCATTTCTTTCTGACCATTCAGAGGCAACGCTCAAAACAAATCCAGGATAGGTGAAGTTATGTCACAACCAAGCAAATAAATGAAAATAAGTATATTCCAGCCTTTCACCACCAAGTTTACATTCATCCATTTTACTCTATCTTACACTAATAGTTTATAATCAAGTGAAGATTTTTTGCAGTGCCTGATCATCACATCACACGTGTTATAATATAACCATGATGCTCTTTGATGATTCTGGTTTCACATATGCTACTTTGCATAGCTAAAAGTTGTCTGTCAGGAATAGAAAAGTGGTTTTGAATTTAAATAATTAATGTTAAGCTCATATCCGTGATATTCCTCTGGCAAATATGGACCTGGACTTTTTCCAGAGTTGTTACTGGGATCAAACTCTTTAGAGAAGATTTATGAGGATAGCCTTCATGCCAAGGATACTGGTGTATTAGACAGTATGGAAGCAAAAAGGAAAATAAAGATTCTGATAAACAGTCTACTTAGGTCAATTCTATCGAGTTACATTGACTTTATTACAATCTTTATTTTGTATTTACAATCAATGTAATGCAGTTTTGAAAAGAGTTGTAGCTTATTGCTACCAGCAGAGAGCAGCCTCAGAAATAGCTGAATTGTTCCATTGGAATAATTATATAGTCATTGGAATAAACTGAACATTTGCTTTTCGTGTGTAGATATTCCACTGCAGTTGTCGGGGGTTTCACCTGTGCTTCTTTATCACAATTATGTCTATTTTTTGGCCCTTCCTGGCTCTAACTGGCTTGAGCTACAATTCAGCTAATTAACATTTGACCAACCTGAATCGTAATATTCAGAGCTGTTGTGAGGAGTGCACATGTCTTATGTTTGTGTTTAAAACCTGTCTTTAAGGCCTGAAAGAAATGTAGACAGACACCTCCATGAAGAAATAAAACAGGTTTTAGGTCCCTGAGTAAAAGTATTTGGCTTCACTTTACTCGTTTTCCCTTCCTTCTCTGACTCTGCCTCATTGGCTAATACTACACAACTAAACATTCAGCTACAACAAGACACTTTCTTCTACAATCTAAATGAAGTCATGCATTAAAGGGATATTACCAGTACCAGTGTTTTATGGGTGGTGTAGAGCTCCTGCAGAATCTGATCCACTATGGAGTTGGTCAGGTAGGAAACCACAGACAGTTTCACGTCCCTGAAACCACAAAAACCAGAGGAAACAACAAATCAAGTCCGGAAGTAAACTCAGGTTTGATTATCTCAGGATGCTTTGTTTTCATACTCCAGGGCTCGGTTGATATCCTCAGCGGCCCTCTCCATCAGGGCGTTGCGGATGGCAGAGCGAGGGATGGAGACTTGTTCGGAAATGGAGGACAAAGGAGGACTGAGTCTCTCAGCAGCTGAACAGGACATGGGGCATAGCTCCCGACATAAAGACACCATGGAGTCCACAACCACCTGGACAGACATAACCCATTGCTTGCATCATTCTCAGTACCGCACATTTTATCAGTTGTAGTGTTGGTGCATTTCATTCTTCATCCCGAGTCCGTTTGCTAGCTCGATTATTTTGATGCTATGTTGGGAGTTTGTTCAGTTGCTACAGTAACATTTCTTATGACACATCACTGCAGATGTTTATCTTTATCAGTGGGACATTTTTGCATCTGAAAATTTGCAAATAAATAATGCATCTAAATGCAAAACAGCTAACAGAGTGCGCAAATACCAAATTCAACACTATGTACCCTGGACTCATCCGCAGGGCAATGCCGTTTCTTCCCTGTGAATTTAAATGCCACCTTTTCTTTGAAGTCAGCATACCTGCCTAACAAGCATACGGTCATGCAACATTAGTGTGCTATTTAAATGCATGCACTTCACTACTGTTTAAAATGCAAAATGCATCTGGAAATTAAGGTTTCTGCAAACACAGAGATGATTTAGCCCCTTGGCCTTACCTGCAGTTCTTTGTCGGCAGCTTTGGCCAATTCTCCGGCCAGAATGTCCAGGCGCTGTCTGACTGGGCCGTCCACTGACAACACATGGGCCAACTCACAGAGTGACGGGTACAGCTGATGGATACATACACCGTTCATTCAGCATAAAACAACCCATTATAAGCAGAAGCCCTACCTTAAAAATCATCCTCAAGTAAATCTGCAAAAAGCTGAAATGTTTCCAGTGTACTTAATGGAAGATGTTATTAAAAGGAGCTTCTCAAAGCTCAGCAGAGTAATGTGAAGGCAGGATACTGATGCTGCAGCCAGTTGAGATGAAGCAAATACTGGTGGGTGGAAATGTATAGGGGAAAAAACTGGACTATAAAACAGTAATGAAGATAACCCATGATCATTTAGCACAACTTCTTGACATCATTATAGCAATTTTACCTAATAATATGCAGTAACATCTAGACTTTTTGTGAATAGTACAACAGCTGCTGACAGCTGCTGCTTATGATTAAAACACTGATCTACTCATCATGTTGCTAAATAATACACAAGTGTGTTAAACAGCATCACTATGTCCTGCTTAGAAGTGCAAAATAGTGAGAAATTATGGAAAGGCAGGTCCAAATAGGGAGCAGTGCTCCAGCTTGGGTCTCCTTTGATCATGAGTTTAATTAGGACCAGAATTCTCCACCTTTTTGTTGATGCAAGTGTGTGACAGCGCAGAGGAGAATAGCAAAAGAAAGGAGGAATATTTTGTCTGCAACATATTAAATCCAGCCAGAACTGGATACAAAGTGAGCTGATTGTTGAGGCTCAGCAGTAAAGCATGTTTTTCTAAAGCGACAGATGAACAGAATTAAATGTCACATTGTTTAAAAACTGAACACATGTCAGATTTACCAGCATGTTGCTACTGCCACTCTGTTGTCTGCCTGTTTTATGTTTTAGAACTGCAGATCTGGTTATTGATAGAGTTAATTCTTCATCAGTGTGCTGGCCAAAACTGAAAATGTTTCTGTTTCCATTTGGTGAAGAAACCCTGCAGTGTTTGCAGCTTAAAGACACGTCTGCCTCAAGCAGAATGTCCATGTTTCTGATTTAATGCCACATAAACAAGCTATACCATATGACATTTTAGTGTCTCTTTTTTTATTTTTAATTTTATTGGATCCCAAATGGCGATACCATTCTCTCTGCAGAATTTCTGTGAGAAATAAAATCATAAAACTTTGCAGTGATATGCAGTTGTTGCTTTGAGCTTTTTAGATCATCAAAAGAGTGATAATCATAACTAATGGCCTGATGGCTTATTTGACAAATTAACTCAAGATTACAGCAGCAGGAGATTTTTATCACAACTCGGCAAGCCAAAGTTTTTGAAAGGCAAAATATATGTTCATTTAATAAACACATTGATAAAGTTATGTCACAGGAATTATTACGCAGTATTACCTTCTAAACCTTTAGAAGAGAGAATGATCCATCCTGTATATCCTGTATATGACGCTGTATTAGAAACACTCTTGGTTCAAATGCAGTAGTGACATCGTGTGAATACCTTTCCTCAGCTATTGCTTTACTGCTGCTTTTTAACCCTTGAACCTTAAGTCTATTTTACTTAAAATTGCATATAAAAAAGATCCCTGCAAAGATTAACTCATAAAGTGAAGCAGGACAAAATTACAGAGAGCTTTGTGCAGACAGGTCATGCAAGGTTTCCAAAATGGCTGTTTTGGCACATTGTAATAACATCTCTTCTCAATGCCCCATGAAGAGGTCAGATTAGTACAAAACAAAAATTTGAATTTAGAACTAATTCTAATTTTTATTAAAAAGAGATTACTAAAACCTGGACTATATCATTTTCAACATAAGTCCATCCATTCTTCACTTTTCTCGCCATTTCATAATGGAGTCGCTGATTGTGTGCTTGCTATCAGGTGTGCCGCAGATAATCATAAACTAAAAGGATTTCAGGATTATTTTAAAGGCATTTTGTTAATCTGAATAAGCAGGACCTTGGTTGTTTATAAAAAGTGAAAATTAATGGATACATTTCTAAAATCGATTGGACTGGTGAAAAAAAATCCAAGGAAAAGGATGGTTCCAGAGGAAAACACTGCCAGCAGAAAACACTACTGAGTCTGAGAAAACTGAGTTTTTTACACAACAGCTTGAAGTCTCCTGAACATTAAAAGTATCAGCAGACATCTTTAAAAAATGGTCTGATGAATCCAGTTTAACCACGCTCCAGAGAGATGGGCACATGGATTATACAAACCTTTGGCCTGGCAGCGTAAACAACAGGAGCAATTTAACCCATTGAGCCTTTAAACATACTGTCTCATTGTATCCATATGAAGAGACAGATAAATATGAGCATTTTTACTCTTCATTAGCTTGTTAACTCAAGTTATTTTGTTGGTTTTTAGTTTTGGTATAATGAAACGCAGTCTGTAGGGACGCTGCTTGGCATGAGGCGATGCTTGATCCAGAAAAGTTTCGTCAGGAAAATGGAGCCGACTAACAAACTGAAGCAATAACCTGCAGCGCTGCTGTTCAAACAAATGCAGAATACAAAGAACAATATTTGCCACTTCAGTATAGTGAAGTGAACATATTGAGTGAAAAGCTGAGTGAACATATCTAATTGCTTTCCACCAGAGCATAAAGTACTGCAGCACACATGCAGTAACACACACTGCTCTAATGTAGTCCGTCTCCCGCTGTACGATTTGAGTCGGAAACAGTGATGAGAGTCCACTCACAGCTCTTGAGTTCCTTGCTTCTTTGAGGATTTGTCTTGCCGTCTGGACCTCCTCTCCTTCTTCGCAGCCTTTTAGGACACAAACCTGCTGTTGCACCCGCACACACAGTCGTTCCATCACCTGCGCACGCACAAAAACTAATGAATAAATAACTAACAAGTAGAATTTCATCTACTACCTAAATCGTTGACCTTATCTCCACGGGGGGAGAGACGCACCTGTTCAGCGGTACTGGTGACGAGGCCTTGGTGCAGCCTGAGAGCCTGTTTCTGAGAGAAACGCTGAGTCTGGTTGTTTCTAAGCAGGGCACGCTGGATCTGTCGGAAACGCGCACACACAGAAAACAAAGCAATGAAGATGACAGGTGTTTGAGTAGTGCAGTGCGCAGGAGACAACAGACAAGTCCATTTGCATGGTAATAAGGAGACTGTAGAAAGAATTTAGATCCCCAGAAACAAGAAAAGGTACTATCTTTGATTTATTTTCTTGACTCAGCAGGTGGAGAAAGGTTCCTGCATCATCATCTTATGTAAAGAAAGATGGAATCCAACAGGCCTCAAGGACTGATGAGGTTTAGATAATGCAGAGGTAAACAAAATTAGAGCGTAATTAGAAGGTTTGCATATGACACGCAGACTCTAAAGGGATTCCAACGAAGCGAGACAATCATTAAGGCCAACACACATCAGATCTAATCTAACAAGAACTTGCAGGACAACTATGCACACATGCACAGGTGATGTTCTGCGTGCTCTGTTAAAACAGCTTACAGGTCTGGTGACATACAGCATGTAGCTGCAGGAACATGGCCACTTCTTTCAGGTTTTACTACAACCATTTGGCCTAATGATAAACTAAATCCTAAAAAAAGCTGCTGAATAAATACTATGTATAGTCTGCTGCTGTTTTCAGTCTCCATTAAGCATTTTCATCATCAGATTGAAAAAAAAACACACACTGAGCCTGCAGCTAAATTAAATATCTTTACGTGTAACAATGCAGGAGAAATTAAGTTGAAAGTATCAGTTTGTACTAATTTTGCTCATAAAAGCTCAATCCGGCACTGGTCCAGGGCTGGTTGGGCCACCCTAATTAACACAGACTGGAAACACCATTAACAAATTGTGATCAGCATCTACCATGTTCATGTTAAGCAGAATAATGGACATAGTAGATAAACAGAAGTCTGAAAACATAAGCTTCCTGTTGGGTGCCACTTTACTGAACCGATTAAACAGAAATGTAGGAGGGAAGTTTTCATTAATTGTCATATGTTTATTTTCTTTAGCAAAAAAAATGTATTCTTAAGTAAGGTTCTCATCATCATAATCAACTAAATGTGCCAAAAGTGGGTTAAAATGAATGTAGGTGGGTATAAATGCAAAGTTACGGAGCAGTTAGAATGTCCTGGGACTGTGGATCACATTTCCCATCATTAGTTCATAATGCATCATGCATTAACTATGGAGACCTGTATGATTCATAATTAAATAAATGATTACAACATTTTGAAATAAATATATGACCATGAAATAGTGAAATACCACATTTTAAAATAAATATAGGACAATGAAAT